>JAVGWX010000017.1:49278430-49528430 GCA_036924085.1 Ariolimax columbianus
TGGGGAGGGGTCATATCAATGGTGGGGTGCGGGGTGGGGAGGGGTCATATCATTGGTGGGGGGTGGGAGAGGGGGGATGGGTCATATCATTGGTGGGGGTGGGGGAGGGGGGATGGGTCATATCATGGAGGGGGGAGTGGATCATATCATTGGTGGGGGTGGGGGAGGTGGGATGGGTCATATCATTTGTGGGGGCGGGGAGGGGAGATGGGTCATATCATTGGTGGGGTGGGGAGGGGTCATATCAATGGTGGGGTGCGGGGTGGGGAGGGGTCATATCATTGGTGGGGGGTGGGAGAGGGGGGATGGGTCATATCATTGGTGGGGGTGGGGGAGGGGGGATGGGTCATATCATGGAGGGGGGAGTGGATCATATCATTGGTGGGGGTGGGGGAGGTGGGATGGGTCATATCATTGGTGGGTGATGGGGAGGGGTCATATCCTTGGTGGGAGTGGGGGAGGGGGGGATGGGTCATATCATTGGTGGGTGATGGGGAGGGTTCATATCAATGGTGGGGTGGGGGTGTGGGGTGTGGGGAGGGGTCATATCATTGGGGGGGGGGGGGTGGGAGAGGGGGTATGGGTCATATCATTGGTTGGGGTGGGGGAGGGGGGATGGGTCATATCATGGAGGGGGAGGGTGGGTCATATTATTGGTGGGGGTGGGGGAGGGGGGATGGGTCATATCATTGGTGGGTGATGGGGAGGGGTCATATCATTGGTGGGTGGTGGGGAGGGGTCATATCATTGGTGGGTGGTGGGGAGGGGTCATATCATTGGTGGGTGGTGGGAAGGGGTCATATCATTGGTGGGGGATGGGGAGGGGGGATGGGTCATATCAATGGTGGGGGAGCGGGGAAGGTTTAAATCATAAAGACTGCAATGACAAATCTGGAGGAAATACATACAAGCGTGGGCTGTATGAAAATACTAGAGGTACAAATGTGGTAATATGAAACACTCCCATTAACGCTCACAGAACGTTCCAGGCTTTCCCTAACCGTTGGAGGACAGCTCGTGGATAATACTTATCTCATTCTGGGCTAATGTCATCTGAAGGTATCACAATAAACCTTTAGGTAAAAATTGCCTGAAGATTCCACTATTTACATTGGCTAACAATCCCCTGAAGATTCCACTATTTACATTGGTTAACAATCCCCTGAAGATTCCACTATTTACATTGGCTAACAATCCCCTGAAGATTCCACTATTTACACTGGCTAACAATCACCTGAATATTCCACTATTTACATTGGCTAACAATCCCCCGAAGATTCCACTATTTACATTGGCTAACAATCCCCTGAAGATTCCACTATTTACAATGGCTAACAATCCCCTGAAGATTCCACTATTTTCATTTGCTAACAATCCCCTGAAGATTCCACTATTTACATTGGCTTACAATCCCCTGAAGATTCCACTATTTACATTGGCTAACAATCCCCTGAAGATTCCACTATTTACATTGGCTAACAATCCCTTGAAGATTCCACTATTTACATTGGCTAATAATCCCCTGAAAATTCCACTATTTACATTGGCTAACAATGCCCTGAAGATTCCACTATTTACATTGGCTAACAATCCCCTGAAAATTCCACTATTTACATTGGCTAACAATGCCCTGAAGATTCCACTATTTACATTAGCTAACAATCCCCTGAAGATTCCACTATTTACATTGGCTAACAATCCCCTGAAGATTCCACTATTTACATTGGCTAACAATCCCCTGAAGATTCCACTATTTACATTGGCTAACAATCCCCTGAAGATTCCACTATTTACATTGGCTAACAATCCCCTGAAGATTCCACTATTTACATTGGCTAACAATCCCCTGAAGATTCCACTATTTACATTGGCTAACAATCCCCTGAAGATTCCACTATTTACATTGGCTAACAATCCCCTGAAGATTCCACTATTTACATTGGCTAACAATCCCAATGTGGTTTATTCCAGAGGTCTCACCGGGTGTGTACCTGTCGTGTATACCTGTCGTGTATACCTGTCGTACTTTAGACGCATGACACTAACACCTGTCTAGATGATGTCGTGAAAGTGATCGAAGAAATAGAACACACACAATCAGCGATAGCCGAATGTATTGGTTTTCAGTTATTGTATGTAACAATAGATTATCTATGTCATTTTTTTACTGTTCGCTGCCCCACTGGTTTAACTCCTGTTGTGCACAATTGAATGCGTCTCATTTTCTTACCTCCATTATAAATAACAACACCCCCCCCCCCCCCCTCCCTTGCAAATCCCAAAATACTCCATTTTTTTGGGTCCATTATCCGCAAGATTAGCAGTAGGCGTGTCAGCGTGTGTATCCTATTTACCAGCGAGAGCCGACGGTGTTCAGTATGACCCCGCCACGGAGGTCCTGAGGCGTGTGTCGCTGTTATTCGGCGGCTCAACTAGGAAAGCCGCATCCCACGATTACACTCCGTCCCAGTGTCACGATAGTTTAATACCTGCGGTTCCGGTCAGGTTGGAAGAGAAAAGAGACCTTGTCTGAAGGTGACCAGCAAATGTCCGCCGGGGAACGGTGTGAAGGAAATGATGACAGATTGTGTGCGATCCACGCCAGTTTGAAGTGCCCACTTTCAGACCTGCAGGCTAGCAACGGTAGCTGTTCAGGTTTACGAAGGAAGGAAAGTGTGCTTGAAAGAGGTCGAAGTTCGAAGGTTCACTTCTGAACTTGTCCAGCGGTGGATGTTAGTGGAAGGTACTCCATCAGTGTCAGTTACAAGAGTGCTTGTGACCCCGGCAAAGGGTTCAGGTTTGACCCCACAATTCTGCAGCAGGAATGACAATGCAGCCAAGAATGCAACTGAGCATCACACATGAGCAACAACACTGAGACTGGGTGCAGTCAAGTCCCCATCAACAAATCATCGCAAGACAGAAGTGTCCTATAAGAAACAAGCTTGATGTTTGTTTAATTTGATGCCCCAAGAGGAGATGCTGTGTGACCGATTTACTACTGCAGACACCCACAGGTAAGTCCTAGGCGTCTTACGTCAGAGAGGTGACCAGCAGTAACTGGCAGTAACTAAAAACTGAATAGATGAGAATTGTTACAAATAATATTTATATATTAGTTAATTCTGGAGACGAGTCAGTCATCCAACTAGGCGCGTCATCTGGGTGGAGGATAGCTTCTGTATCAGCTGGGTGGAGGATAGCTTCTGTATCAGCTGGGTGGAGGATAGCTTCTGTATCAGCTGGGTGGAGGATAGCTTCTGTATCAGCTGGGTGGAGGATAGCTTCTGTATCAGCTGGGTGGAGGATAGCTTCTATATCAGCTGGGTGGTGGATAGCTTCTGTATCAGCTGAGTGGAGGATAGCTTCTGTATCAGCTGGGTGGAGGATAGCTTCTATATCAGCTGGGTGGAGGATAGCTTCTATATCAGCTGGGTGGTGGATAGCTTCTATATCAGCTGGGTGGTGGATAGCTTCTATATCAGCTGGGTGGTGGATAGCTTATATATCAGCTGGGTGGATGATAGCTTCTGTATTTGGAGGTTAGATGCTAAACATCCAATAAACAGCCATGAACCAGAAAAAGTGATCTTCATAAAGGCTAAAAGACGACAGCCCCTCCACCATGTAAAAACACAAAATGCCAATGACATGTTTGTCTATGCACTAGATTACAGGTAAATACAGAAGGAAAACCGGATAGACCATACCGACTACGATCTGATACAAACTACGGACTGTGGTTATTAGAATATGGAATATTCGATGTTTGCACTGAAAGGGGGACAAGGCTCGAGGAAGACATTGGTATTGTTTCCAATTTATTTCTATCAAAGTCAACTAAAACTAGACAGGTATCATAAGGATTATATGCCAATGAAGCTGCCAATTTGACATGCAGGCAACATAGATTTTCTATGCAGACTACACAACTTTGATTTGTATTCACAGAGCTGTTTATATCGTTGATCAAATGCCTTAAAAACGAATATAACTTTCCGTATATGATGTGAAGCTTACACTACGGTTTCAGTGGATTAGCTCTAGTTTTATAATCATATCATGTTCCGATAATCTAAGCACACTATAAATAAACAAATAATTGAGTTCGAAAACCGATGCGGGCTGTTTATTTTCCGACTGTAAGTGCCACCTAATTTATACAGTTGTAGAACGAGCTCATATTTTGGTAATTAATAAAGCTAGGTCACTTGTATACGAAACAAATTGTGTTTCTGTCTGTCTGTATAGTCTAAACAAACCAACACTAGATTATCCATTAGGGAAACTTTATTTCCGTTCGGTACTGTGGTCAATGGCAAAGTGGTTGGGGAAAGGGGGGGGGGCGGGGTGTCCGACACAGGAGACCTTTCTTGGTGCATTTAGTACACCGAAACGCATTAGCGATGAGAAATATCTTATAAATCTATGTCTTTAACAGGGGTTGATTATATCAAATACTTTTTTTCGAACACCAAGAAAAGTCATATTGAAACTTGGTATCCATGGAATGATACAGCCATATCATCCCAAATAGACTGCATACTAGTCAGGCGGAGACAAAGCCCAGAAATCACCGACTCAATGTTTCCCAACATCACTATGGACACAGATCACCGTCCTGTAATACTAATAGCTGTCCATCGCTGTCGATGAGGACCGCCGATATCATCTTTGTCACAGATTTCCTTGTTGAATGTATGTAGCTGAACAGGTCAATGTGGGCATGAAAACATCTGCTGCACAACGGGCACACGAGGTCTGTATAAGATAATGGTGTTCCCGCTGTTCGTGATTTCCGAGTCTCACGTCTGCTCTGGACTTTCACAACACGGAAGTCTTCGCTGGTAGCTACACCCGCTATGACTGCGCTTCTCCAGTCAGATGTGTTTTGCGCAATACATTTCCAGGTGGTGATATATATCTGGCAACTTTTCAGTGAGTCATTCAGACTCTTTAAAACGTTTCTTTGGGCGGCCTCTCTCGCGCCATCCCTCTCTCACCTCGCCGTAGAGAAGCTTCTTTGGGAGCCGTTCGTCTGACATACAAACGAGGATTTGGGCCCATTCTAGATGTACTTTTGATAGGTGAGCGCTAAACAGAGCCGGTAATATGTGCAGCACTGTTGGGACAAGGTGCGCACTAAACAGAGCCGGTAATTTGTACAGCACTGTTGGGACAAGGTGCGCACTAAACAAAGCCGGTAATTTGTACAGCACTGTTGGGACAAGGTGCGCGCTAAACAAAGCCGGTCATTTGTACAGCACTGTTGGGACAAGCTGCGCACTAAACAAAGCCGGTAATTTGTACAGCACTGTTGGGACAAGGTGCGCACTAAACAGAGCCGGTAATTTGTACAGCACTGTTGGGACAAGGTGCGCACTAAACAAAGCCGGTAATTTGTACAGCCCTGTTGGGACAAGGTGCGCACTAAACAAAGCCGGTAATTTGTGCAGCACTGTTGAGACAAGGTGCGCGACAAACCGAGCCAGTTAACAGGTTCATGTATTGACACAATATGACCGTGACCCATATTGCGATCCCTGAACACTTTAATAAATGAGGTCAATATGACCCAGACAAATACGAAGTACTTAAGAAACGAATTCATCTCGATTTGATCAGTACAATAGCTCTTTTCACTCATCACACTACCTATATACCTCCGATCAGCACACTACCTCCCTTTATTCAACACACTACCTCCCTGTGATCAGCACACTACCTCCCTTCATTCACCACACTACCTCCCTTCATTCTCCACACTGCCTCCCTTCATTCAGCACACTACCTCCCTTCATTCACCACACTACCTCCCTTCATTCACCACACTACCTCCCTTCATTCAGCACACTACCTCCCTTCATTCACCACACTACCTCCCTGCGATCAGCACACTACCTCCCTTCATTCACCACACTACCTCCCTGCGATCAGCACACTACCTCCCTTCATTCACCACACTACCTCCCTTTATTCACCACACTACCTCCCTTCATTCAGCACACTACCTCCCTTCATTCAGCGCACTACCTCCCTTCATTCACCACACTACCTCCCTTCATTCACCACACTACCTCCCTTCATTCACCACACTACCTCCCTTCATTCAGCGCACTACCTCCCTGCATTCAGCACACTACCTCCCTGCGATCAAAACACACTTCTATCCTTCAAATGGATATTCATCATTTTCGAGAAATAAAGACCCACATAACTGGACAGCACTTGATTCCACAAGTTGAACATCAAAGCAAAAGACTAGGCGAAAGAGATGATGAAGAAGAAAGCAGCAGCGACTACAGTCGGAAACAGGTTCTCGAGCCGCGCACGTGCTGGTCTAACCAGAACGTGTGGAGATCCAGGTCTCGATGAAACACAAAGCGCACATAACACACTAACAGGACACAGCTTGACAGTCAGGTAAAGATGCTTTCATCAGTGCTCGTAATGCTGTCCAGACACGGCTTAGAAAGATGCAAGACTCTTGGTCCAGACAAGGCTTAGAAAGATGCAAGACTCTTGGTCCAGACACGGCTTAGAAAGATGCAAGACTCTTGGTCCAGACACGGCTTAGAAAGATGCAAGACTCTTGGTCCAGACAAGGCTTAGAAAGATGCAAGACTCTTGGTCCAGACAAGGCTTAGAAAGATGCAAGACTCTTGGTCCAGACAAGGCTTAGAAAGATGCAAGACTCTTGGTCCAGACAAGGCTTAGAAAGATGCAAGACTCTTGGTCCAGACAAGGCTTAGAAAGATGCAAGACTCTTGGTCCAGACACGGCTTAGAAAGATGCAAGACTCTTGGTCCAGACACGGCTTAGAAAGATGCAAGACTCTTGGTCCAGACAAGGCTTAGAAAGATGCAAGACTCTTGGTCCAGACAAGGCTTAGAAAGATGCAAGACTCTTGGTCCAGACAAGGCTTAGAAAGATGCAAGACTCTTGGTCCAGACACGGCTTAGAAAGATGCAAAACTCTTGGTCCAGACACGGCTTAGAAAGATGCAAGACTCTTGGTCCAGACACGGCTTAGAAAGATGCAAGACTCTTGGTCCAGACACGGCTTAGAAAGATGCAAGACTCTTGGTCCAGACACGGCTTAGAAAGATGCAAGACTCTTGGTCCAGACACGGCTTAGAAAGATGCAAGACTCTTGGTCCAGACACGGCTTAGAAAGATGCAAGACTCTTGGTCCAGACACGGCTTAGAAAGATGCAAGACTCTTGGGTCAGCAGAAGTGCCCATGCTCCAATAACGAAACGTGCACAAACTGTTGTGACGTAGAATCGAATACTTATTTGAGGTTTATTAAGGTCAAAATGAAGAAAGTGGTATTCTCTGGTGGCCACGAAAGGCGATAGCAGAATGTGATATGGTCCAATGTGCAGAGAAAGCCAGTCTGCTAGATTGATTGCGCACTGTCGAAGATGAAACGCAAACTAGTTTTTAAAATGCTTGTCAATGACTGGAAGATGAACACACGAACAATAATTTCCAAGGTCGTCTTGGGACAACAATCGTCTTAAAGGTGTGGCGATTTGCCGGTATTTTTTTTTTTTTGCGTTCGCCTTATTTATCTATTCCACAAGGCGTGTGTGCGTTACACTGTGGTTTTTATTTTGCGCATGTCGGCCCAGTGCATCCGACTTCAGCATGCATTTTATGTAAGGGTCTGCTTCCTCTTGCATTTTCTAAGGGTTTTCTTCCCCGGGGTAACGGCCGGTGCTGTGATGGGGATCGAACCCAGCACCTTCTGTTTGTGAACCGTGCCACTTAACCACTAGGCCACGCCGTCCCCTGATTTGCCCGTATGAAGATATCTAATAAAGCGTAGAGTTATAGCTAGTCTAGTAAAGCGTTGAGCTATAGCTAGGTCTAGTAAAGCGTTGAGCTATAGCTAGGTCTAGTAAAGCGTTGAACTATAGCTAGGTCTAGTAAAGCGGTGAACTATAGCTAGGTCTAGTAAAGCGTTGAACTATAGCTAAGTCTAGTAAAGCGTTGAACTATAGCTAGGTCTAGTAAAGCGTTGAGCTATAGCTAGGTCTAGTAAAGCGTTGAACTATAGCTAGGTCTAGTAAAGCGTTGAGCTATAGTTAGGTCTAGTAAAGAGTTAAGCTATAGCTAGGTCTAGTAAAGCGTTGAACTATAGCTAGGTCTAGTAAAGCGTTGAGCTATAGTTAGGTCTAGTAAAGAGTTGAGCTATAGCTAGGTCTAGTAAAGCGTTGAACTATAGCTAGGTCTAGTAAAGCGTTTAACTGTAGCTAGGTCTAGTAAAGCGTTGAACTATAGCTAGGTCTAGTAAAGCGTTAAACTATAGCTAGGTCTAGTAAACCGTTGAACTATAGCTAGAAAGAGTGATGGTCCGCAAGCGTGATTCGCCATCTGATTTCGAATGGCTTAGGAATTTCTTAGGGTAAGAGACCTGGAGGAGGCGATCGTAACCATGGCAGAGGGATTGCAGGAATGTTTGAAAATTGTAACAGTTCAGCAGAATAATATTTCATGATTGACTCTATGTCCTGCCTCGATGTGGTGAGAGACCCATCTGAAGCTTTTAGAAAAATGACTGGCCGATGTTGGGCGATTCGTTGAGACAAACATTCACTGCAGTGTTGAGATCTGCTACAGAAGGGGAAATCTGTGGTGTGGATAATATCCCAGCAGAGCTTCTACAAGTGGGAGGTGAGGTAATAAGGGAAAGATGTGGGTGTGGATAATATCCCAGCAGAGCTTCTACAAGTGGGAGGTGAGGTAATAAGGGAAAGATGTGGGTGTGGATAATATCCCAGCAGAGATTCTACAAGTAGGAGGTGAGGTAATAAGGGAAAGATGTGGGTGTGGATAATATCCCAGGAGAGCTTCTACAAGTGGGAGGTGAGGTAATAAGGGAAAGATGTGGGTGTGGATAATATCCAAGTAGAGCTCCTACAAGTGGGAGGTGAGGTAATAAGGGAAAGATGTGGGTGTGGATAATATCCAAGTAGAGCTCCTAAATGTGGGAGGTGAGGTAATAAGGGAATAATGTGGGTGTGGATAATATCCCAGCAGAGCTCCTACAAGTGGGAGGTGAGGTAATAAGGGAAAGATGTGGGTGTGGATAATATCCAAGTAGAGCTCCTACAAGTGGGAGGTGAGGTAATAAGGGAAAGATGTGGGTGTGGATAATATCCCAGCAGAGCTACTACAAGTGGGAGGTGAGGTAATAAGGGAAAGATGTGGGTGTGGATAATATCCCAGCAGAGCTTCTACAAGTGGGAGGTGAGGTAATAAGGGAAAGATGTGGGTGTGGATAATATCCAAGTAGAGCTCCTACAAGTGGGAGGTGAGGTAATAAGGGAAAGATGTGGGTGTGGATAATATCCCAGCAGAGCTTCTACAAGTAAGAGGTGAGGTAATAAGGGAATAATGTGGGTGTGGATAATATCCCAGCAGAGCTCCTACAAGTGGGAGGTGAGGTAATAAGGGAAAGATGTGGGTGTGGATAATATCCAAGTAGAGCTCCTACAAGTGGGAGGTGAGGTAATAAGGGAAAGATGTGGGTGTGGATAATATCCCAGCAGAGCTACTACAAGTGGGAGGTGAGGTAATAAGGGAAAGCTGCGGGTGTGGATAATATCCAAGTAGAGCTCCTACAAGTGGGAGGTGAGGTAATAAGGGAAAGATGTGGGTGTGGATAATATCCCAGCAGAGCTTCTACAAGTGGGAGGTGAGGTAATAAGGGAAAGATGTGGGTGTGGATAATATCCAAGTAGAGCTCCTACAAGTGGGAGGTGAAGTAATACTTGAGATCCTGGCATATATCTGTAACAGAATTTGACGGACAGGGGAGTGACCAACCATGTGGACGAAATCAGTGGTTTTAACGCTGCCTAAATCATGAAACTTATTGATATGTCAGAACTATGGAACAATTAGCCTCATTAATCATTCTAGAAAGTTCTCTTAAGAATAATCCACGACACATTAAAACCACAGACAGAGAATATCATTGCCGAAGAGCAAGCAGGATTTCGATCGGAAAGAAGTACAACTGAAGAGATATTTAATCTGCAGCTATTGAATGAGAAATACTTAGAGTATCAACAACACATATATCATGTCTTCATCGATTTCAAAAAGGCGTTCGACAGAATATGGCATGCGGCGTTGTGGACTACAGTGAAGCATTACAAGATCAATAGTAATATTGTGAAGGTAATTGAGAACCTTTATGAGAAGGCGTCAAGTGCAGTTTCTGTAGACCGAATACTAGGTGATTGGTTCCACACGTCTGTTGGGGTGAGATAGGGTTGTATACTCTCTCCAACACTCTTCAATGTATTCTTGGAAAAATAATGCAGACGGCCCTGTAGGGACATGTTGGTACGTCAGAATAGGTGACAAGACAATTACAAACCTACACGGAAACGGAACTCCAGGAGCTGATCAGTAGATTGGACAGAGGTGGCGCAGAGCTATGGCATGGAGATAAATGCAGAGAAAACAAAGCTGATGACTAATAACACGGAATGGTTTACAACTGTTATAACAGCAAATGGTCAGGAACTCGAAGTTGTACACTGGTTCAAGTATCTGGGATCAGTGATCAGTGACGAGGGCTCGCATGATGAGAAAATTGCCAGAATAGCACAGACAACAGCGGCGCTTACGCGTTTGAAATCCATACGGCAGGATAAGCGGCTCTCTCTCAGCATAAAAGTTTGACAAATGCGCTCATTGGTGCTCTCAATATTTGTGTATGCCTGCGAGACTTGGACCATTACTGCGGATATCCAGTACAGAATACATGCAGTGGAAATGAGGTGCTTTAGAAGACTCTTAAACGTTACATATAAGGATTGTGTCACAAACGTAGAAAACTGACGGAGAGTGGAAAACGCAATTGGGCCTTTTGATGATCTGTCAAAGGCTACAAAAAGGCGAAAGATGGCTTGGTATGGGCACGTCACGAGGTTTTGCGGAATTACAAATTCGATACTTCATGGTCCCGTACCAGGAAAGAGATGACGAAGATGTCCAAGGAAGAGATGGACAGACTACATCCCTGAATTGTCAAACTATCGTCTCGGTGAGGCACTACTGACGGCAACAGATAGAAATGACGTGGGAATATAGTAGTGTCTTCAAGTGTCCTCCAACGACCTGATGGGTTACGGGATGAACTGAACTGAGATCTGCAACTGCTAGAAGATGCTGCGTGAAAACGCTGCGTGATCTTCTTGAAGTTGGTGACGGCATGTTTTGTTTAGCGTGTTGAAATGTACATTGGCCGTATGCGAAACTGGTCAGAAATTAGCTCCGCTATAAAAAATACAGATCATCGTTTCGAATGGTCCTATACTGGCAGCGTGGTAAACAACGAACAATAGAACGTGAAGGGTTCAGGCTTTCACTTGCTACAACAGTGGAGTCCAGTGCTGTGTCCAACAAAGGCATTCACAAGAAATTATAAGAATACCTAAGGTGGAAATGTAGAAAAGGAAAGGGCACTTGTCGTAAAGTGAAAACGTTGGCGCTGGATAGTTAATACATTAAGGAGACCAGCTGACAACGTTAGTTTTATTCTGGAACTCTGAGGGCAAGCTACGTAATGGTAGACCAAAATATAAATAAGAGTTAGCGATAACCATACAGAAAACAGGAAAGTTGTTGACTCAGAGTTCTTGCTCCTTACGAACGAGCAAGTATGTGGCGTTGAATTCCGCGCCAAATCCCTTTACGTACTGGTATTGTTGGTTTCTGCATAAATTAATATATAATGTTGGTTTTATTTTTATGTGCAAATTTCCATTTTAACGCCAATTTTAGTAGGGCTGGGTGGTTCTATTCTTTGTTCCAACACTTTGTCTCGGACTGACATGATATTTATATACAAACACACATAAACAATCACGCAAACAACGGGCATCTGTACAACATCATTCTATGCACTGAATCTCCCCAATTGAAGTGTGCCCTCAAGCGGAACTGGTTTGACAAATGAGAGCTGTAACGCAATGGATGTCAATGTGTCGTGCTTAGCTGCTATTCTGAAAATTGTTTCTGTACCCGTTACAACCAACAATACAGTCAATTCTAGGTCAGTTTCGCACAACAATTTTCTCTGGCTGATGTCGGGAAGAAACCAGCAGATTACTAAGAGCAGACAGGCTAGAAAAGTGTATGTGAGTAGCGAAAGGGCCTTCCCTGTATTGACTGCCATAGCGTGTCTCTCATAATCTAATTTTAGTATTTACAGCAACACGATGGTACAGTATAGTATTCTGTGAAGGGTATACAGTAACTTAATAAAGCATACATGTGGAAGAGGTAAATTATATTTGTACAGTAACTTGATGAAGGAGTTGTTGTTGTTGTTGTTGTTGCTGAATGCCCACAATGAGTAAATTTACTATTTAGTGCATCCTGAAAAGGTTGTTAAGTGGCGGGTTGTAGTAGCTTTCCTCACATCCCGAGCATGCTGATGAAGGTGGCCCACGGTCCTCCAGGTGGTTGTGCTATGCTTAGCTTCATCTGCGTGACGCAGATCACTACGGAGATCACATCGATCCACATCTTGTCAACCAGGCTGCTTTGAAAACAGCCTGTTTCCAGAGAAAGCTGCATGGAAGAAAGATTGTGGTCTTGGTCAGTGTATTGACCTTGACGCGATGTCCTGGTCAGTATTTTGTGCCTGACTGGACTAGCGTCTCAGCTCCCTGACGGTATGCGGTACATTATACAGTAATTAGATTAAGGTGTGCGGTACACAAACATAGTGAAGTATTTTATAGTACTGTCTTTCGACTTTATTTTCATTGCTGGAGCAGTCGAGAGGTTTGAAAGTCTGAGGACTACATGCTGCTTCACCACTGCTGTCGCCACATCGTCTGCTGGCTATGTTTGTTTTATTTCACACCCAACATAGAAACAACATATGCCGTACCAAGGATTCGATCCGCTATTTTTTGTTAAGCTGTCAGCTGAACTTCATTTCTGGATATTGGATCGATCAACGTACTGTCGGGAAACAGTCGCTGGTTTAGATCACCTTAACTTTGATCGCTACACATAGGTGGACAATACTGAGTCCATCTGTTCAGAGTATCTGTATTCGTCGTTGAAATATTACCATCGATATTTCTTGAACGTGTTAGACGGTGCACATGATGATGTATCAAATTGTTCACCAGTCAGTTAGCTCTTTCTGGCATTGTTATTATTGTTTTTCCTCTAACTCTTGGCACTGTAGAGAAATTCATCCACATTTCGATTCTATCATCTCTCCAACTTTTGAAATAAAGAATTGATGTAGTTGCATTCGTTTACCGTCGCCTCGTTGTCCATTGTCTTTACAGGGACTTTCTTTCAATACAGTGTCAGTATTGCATCTATTGTCCAAGATTGAATCTTTCACTTTAGCATTTCCTGTGATGGCAGTATGGATTACAATCTCATAGAAACTATGTGTCACTGTTTCCATGTCTAGATATGTTGTAGCAAGCGGAGATGTCTTTATAATCTCACCAATTTCGATCGCTATATGTCATTGCCGTAGTTGGGTCATGACTTCTTTATTTTGAACATATGCCTGACAGCGTTTGACTGTTTCCTTTCCAGCTTGACTCTAGAGTTTAACATCACCAGATCATGATCATCATTTCCAGCTTGACTCTAGAGTTTAACATCACCAGATCATGATCATCATTTCCAGCTTGACTCTAGAGTTTAACATTACTAGAACATGATCATCATTTTCAGCTTGACTCTAGAGTTTAACATCACTAGATCATGATCATCATTTCCAGCTTGACTCTAGAGTTTAACATCACTAGATCATGATCACTGCATAAGTCAGCTCCAGGACCCCTTTTCCTCGATGTATTTATCTTAGACCGTTATGGCTTCTGTATCAAGATGTACTTAAATTGGTTGAGACGTATGTTAGGGGCATGCCAAGTTGGTCGTTAGATGTCTGGTGTATTCATACTGTGTCAGCAAGTATTATGTCATTCTATTTTATACATTCCAATGGTCTGTAGTCGTGATCATTTGTTAGGTCGTTACTAGAATGTCTAGCCGTGATCATTTGTTAGGTCGTTACTAGAAGGTCTGTAGCCGTGATCGTTTGTTAGGTCGTTACTAGAAGGTCTGTAGCCGTGATCATTTCTTAGGTCGTAACTAGAAGGTCTGTAGCCGTGATCATTTGTTAGGTCGTAACTAGAAGGTCTGTAGCCGTGATAATTTGTTAGGTCGTAACTAGAAGGTCTGTAGCCGTGATCATTTGTTAGATCGTTATCAGTAAGGTGGACATGTTGCTACATGGCACTGACATCTTTACTGAGCCGTCCCATCTTCCTGTACAACTACTATGTCAAGTATGTACACATTGTTGACTGTATTCTGGAGTTGGTTATTAAAAAAAAATAATTCTGCTTCTTTGCGGTCTGACGCATGTGCACATATCCAGATAATAAGCGAAGAGTGTACAATAGATTGACCCAGTAGCTACTGCACGACTGTAAAGTAACTTCACCCAGAAACTAGCGCACGATTGTAGAATAACTTCAATCAGCAACTAGCGCACGATTGTAGAGTAACTTCAATCAGTAACTAGCGCAGGATTGTAATGTAATTTCAATCAGTAACTAGCGGACGATTGTAGGATAACTTCAATCAGTAACTAGCGCACGATTGTAGAGTAACTTCAATCAGTAACTATCGCACGATTATGGAGTAACTTCACCCAGTAACTAGCGCAGAATTGTAGAGTAACTTCACCCAGAAACTAGCGCAGGATTTTAAGAGTAACTTCACCCAGTAACTAGCGCACGATTGTAGAGTAACTTCAATCAGTAACTAGCGCAGAATTGTAGAGTAACTTCACCAAGTAACTAGCGCACGATTGTAGAGTAACTTCAATCAGTAACTAGAACATGATTGTAGAGCAACTTCACCCAGTCACTAACGCACGATTGTAGAGTAACTTCAATCAGTAACTAGCGCAGGATTGTAGGGCAACTTCACCCAGTAACTAGCGCAGGATTGTAGGTCAACTTCACCCAGTAACTAGCGCAGGGTAGAACTATAAATTTCATATCTTCATTCGTATTTTAAAGGTTGATTAATGAATTTAAGCGGCATTCTATAATGCTCTAGCAACTTCCAGAGTGACTCCTTGACTAAGGTGTCAAATAAGTTTTTATAATCCACGAATCTGATATAAATTTAGTGGTGACTTCCATTCCACACTTTGTTGAACTATTATTCTCAGTGTACCTGTCTGGTTTGAGAATTACATATTTTGTCGAAAGCCTGCCTGTTCTTCTCATTTGTTTGTCTATGGCCTCTTTTAATCTCCTTAGTATGAACATGCTCAATATTTTCTCAACCACTGACAATAGCATTATTCCTCTGCAGATCCGACTTCTTTGATAACTTGAGTACAAAGCCCTTCTTCCAGTCGGCTGGTATTTCGTTTCTTTCCCAAACTTTACCTAGTAATTTGTATAATACCTCTTTTGAGGTGTTGATTCCTTCTACTGAGACTTATCTGTGTCAGTGGCCTTAGAAACCTTTAGAAGCAGTAGGTTTTCTTCATTTCTTTCTTTGTTTGGTTTTTTACAATTAACTTGGAGTTCTGTTTCTGTCGACTGCATGACTAGAGCACATTGTGAATCTGGTTTATTGAAAAGTTCATCGAAATGTTCTTCACATCTCATCTGCTTTGTTGTTGTGCTAATCAAATTGCCTTCCTTATATATATACACATACATCCATTTACTTGCCAATATTTTCCTGTTAGTTTCTTTGCGCTTTTGCTTTTAAGTTTCTTTGTGCTTTTTGACAGGTCTGCATCATTTGGTTGGCTTTTGCTGCTAACTCTGTGATGTCACTCTCCAGATATTTGTCCAATATGCTTTGAAAACTGATCATCATGATAGGCGTGTCAGTCTTTGCAGACCATGCGCGTGGAACCCTGTGAGTAGCCTCTCGGGGCACAAGCCTGGGCTCTGAATATGGAGACACCTGGGCTGCTCAAACTGCAGGATGCCTCTCTCGACCTCGCTGGTGTAATCCAAAGGAATGCAAAGCATAACAATTTGGCAGCATTTCAGCTGCAGTTGTACACCATTCCCAAAGTTACTATATGGAATTGTTGTACACCGTTCCCATAGTTACTGTATGGAATTGTTGTACACCATTTCCATAGTTAGTGTATGGAATTGTTGTACACCTATCCCATAGTTACTATATGGAATTAGTGTACACCTTTCCCATAGTTACTGTATGGAATTGTTGTACACCGTTCTTATAGTTACTGTATGGAATTGTTGTACACCTTTCCCATAGTTACTGTATGGAATTGTTGTACACCGTTCTTATAGTTACTGTATGGAATTGTTGTACACCTTTCCCATAGTTACTATCATCAACTACTTCCAGTCCTAAACCTAGTTAATGTTGTGAGTCACTTCTTCGACTACTTCATTTATCAAATTAAAGTATATCCTCTACCTGGTTACTGATTGAAGTTATTCTACAATACTGTGCTAGTTACTGATTGAAGTTACTCTACAATCCTGCGCTAGTTACTTGGTGAAGTTACTCTACAATCATATTCAGATCAGCTATCAGCGTTCTTTGAGATACGAACTGGTGTACAGCAGAAGTGTCTAATATCAATATCTCTCTTTCTGCTGATCTGGGTAGAGTACAAATATGGACTGTATTAGACAACAGCAACCAATAAGAATAGAGTTCAATCGAATTTGACAAAACAACTTGACGATCTAGGCTTTGCCGATGGCTCTTCTGCCAACTCACCAGGCAATATTTTTCATTATTTAATTTTATTATCCAAAATCAACGGAATTTGAAGATAAGAAACTGTATTCCATTGTTCGAAACTGAAAAGACATTTTCATGTCACGGGTGATCGGTTCCAAGCGTTTGCGAACATTGGAGTCATTTAAAAAAATCACAACGCTCAGTACCGGCTTGCGATACCGTGATGAGATCGGGAGAAACCACATGGAGACTGTTGTGCTGAACCATGCACCAGGCATTGTCCTTCAGCAGGAAAATGGCCGTCCTCATGTTGGAAGAGTTGTGGGGGAAGTACTCCAAGCCAGCACCATTTCTATCTTGTCCTGACCAGACATTTCACCTGACCTCTCGCTCTTTGAGCATGTCTGGGACGAGCTGAAACGTAGACTTCAGCAGCTTCGACATCATTTACCATCGACGGTACGGCACCGTCGTCGAGGCATCCTGCAGGAATTGCAGAACACAGGATTTACTGACGCGCTGCATTTGATCCTTTAAGCGAAGAAGCAAAGTCGGGATCAACGCACGTGGTGGACACACGCGGTACTGAGAGTTATGTCAATTAAAAATAATGACATCCATGCTCACCTGCGCTGCGGAGACAATCACACGTGACATGAAAATACCTTTTCAGTTCTTTCAGTTTCGAATTGTAGATTGATACAGTAACTAGTTGAATGGACGTTCAGTAGCTTGATACAGTAACTAGTTGAATGGACGTTCAGTAGCTTGATACAGTAACTAGTTGAATGGACGTTCAATACCTTGATACAGTAACTAGTTGAATGGACGTTCAGTAGATTGATACAGTAACTAGTTGAAAGACGATTAGTAGCTTGATACAGTAACTAGTTGAATAGACGTTCAGTAGCTTGATACAGTAACTAGTTGAATGGACGTTCAGTAGATTGATACAGTAACTAGTTGAATAGACGTTCAGTAGCTTGATACAGTAACTAGTTGAATGGACGTTCAGTAGCTTGATACAGTAACTAGTTGAAAGACGTTCAGTAGCTTGATACAGTAACTAGTTGAATGGACGTTCAGTAGCTTGATACAGTAACTAGTTGAAAGACGTTTAGTAGCTTGATACAGTAACTAGTTGAAAGACGTTCAGTAGCTTGATACAGTAACTAGTTGAAAGACGTTCAGTAGCTTGATACAGTAACTAGTTGAATGGACGTTCAGTAGCTTGATACAGTAACTAGATGAATGGACGTTCAGTAGCTAGATACAGTAACTAGTTGAAAGACGATCAGTAGCTTGATACAGTAACTAGTTGAAAGACGTTCAGTAGCTTGATACAATAACTAGTTGAATGGACGTTCAGTAGCTTGATACAGTAACTAGTTGAATGGACGTTCAGTAGCTTGATACAGTAACTAGTTGAATGGACGTTCAGTAGCTTGATACATTAACTAGTTGAATTGACGTTCAGTAGCTTGATACAGTAACTAGTTGAATGGACGTTCAGTAGCTTGATACAGTAACTAGTTGAATGGATGTTCAGTAGCTTGATACAGTAACTAGTTGAATGGACGTTCAGTAGCTTGATACAGTAACTAGTTGAATGGATGTTCAGTAGCTTGATACAGTAACTAGTTGAATGGACGTTCAGTAGCTTGATACAGTAACTAGTTGAATGGATGTTCAGTAGCTTGATACAGTAACTAGTTGAAAGACGTTCAGTAGATTGATACAGTAACTAGTTGAAAGACGTTCAGTACTTTGATACAGTAACTAGTTGAATAGACGTTCAGTACCCTGATACAGTAACTAGTTGAATGGACGTTCAGTAGATTGATACAGTAACTAGTTGAAAGACGTTCAGTAGATTGATACAGTAACTAGTTGAAAGACGTTCAGTACCTTGATACAGTAACTAGTTGAATGGACGTTCAGTACCCTGATACAGTAACTAGTTGAATAGACGTTCAGTACCCTGATACAGTAATTAGTTGAAAGACGTTCAGTAGATTGATACAGTAACTAGTTGAAAGACGTTCAGTACCTTGATACAGAAACTAGTTGAAATACGTTCAGTAGCTTGCTACAGTAACTAGTTGAATGGACGTTCAGTACCTTGATACAGTAACTAGTTGAATGGACGTTCAGTACCTTGATACAGTAACTAGTTGAAATACGTTCAGTAGCTTGCTACAGTAACTAGTTGAATGGACGTTCAGTACCTTGATACAGTAACTAGTTGAATGGACGTTCAGTAGCTTGCTACAGTAACTAGTTGAATGGACGTTCAGTACCTTGATACAGTAACTAGTTGAATGGACGTTCAGTAGCTTGATACAGAGACTATGTGAAATGAATACATGCAATTTGATACAGACCTATCTGAAGTGTGCACAGTAACTTGATACAATTTTTAAAAACCAGAGTGTACGGTAACGTGATACCGTGACTAGGTGGAGTATATTTATTAGTTTATGGTAGACCATCAAGATTACATAATGAATTCTAAATGACATATTGCCTCATCGTGTGTCATAAATGCAGTCAACTTATAATAGATGCACGCATGACTTATAATTACTCAAACATCACATCTGGCTAGAGCATTAACCTCATAAACAGTTGACGTTTGGTGGGCCTAATAAGTAGCAGGAATATGTCAAATACATACAGCAGAAGCATTCGGCTACCTGACAACATACATTAACATGCCTGATTGAATACCAGGATTCCAAGTGAATCGTATGCAGCATTGTTGTCAGGAAAGGAGACTAATAGAGGTAATAGAGGAGACTAATAGAGATAATAGAGGAGACTAATAAAGATAATAGAGGAGACTAATAGAGGTAACAGAGGAGACTAATAGAGGTAATAGAGGAGACTAATAGAGGTAACAGAGGAGACTAATAGACGTATAGAGGAGACTAATAGAGATAATAGAGGAGACTAATAGAGATAATAGAGGGGACTAATAGAGGTAACAGAGGAGGCTAATAGAGGTAATAGAGGAGACTAATAGAGGTAACAGAGGAGACTAATAGAGGTAATAGAAGAGACTAATGGAGGTAATAGAGGAGACTAATAGAGGTAATAGAAGAGACTAATAGAGGTAATAGAGGAGACATAGGGGTAACAGAGGAGACTAATAGACGTAATAGAGGAGACTAATAGAGGAGACTAATAGAGGTAATAGAGGAGACTAATAGAGGTAATAAAGGAGACTAATAGAGTTAATAGAGACTAAATAGAGTTAATAGAGGAGACTAGTAGAGGTAATAGAGGAGACTAATAGAGGTAACAGAGGAGACTAATAGAGGTAATAGAGGAGACATAGGGGTAACAGAGGAGACTAATAGAGGTAATAGAAGAGACTAATGGAGGTAATAGAGGAGACTAATAGAGGTAATAGAAGAGACTAATAGAGGTAATAGAGGAGACATAGGGGTAACAGAGGAGACTAATAGAGGTAATGGAGGAGACTAATAGAGGTAACAGAGGAAACTAATAGAGGTAATAGAAGAGACTAATAGAGGTAATAGAGGAAAGTAATAGAGATAATAGAGGAGACTAATAGATGTAATAGAGGAGACTAATAGATGTAATAGAGGAGACATAGAGGTAATAGAGGAGAGTAATAGAGGAGACTAATAGAGGTAATAAAGGAGACTAATAGAGGTAATAAAGGAGACTAATAGAGGTAATAGAAGAGACTAATAGAGGTAATAGAGGAGACTAATAGAGGTAATAGAAGAGACTAATAGAGGTAATAGAGGAGACTAATAGAGGTAATAGAAGAGACTAATAGACGTAATAGAGGAGACTAATAGAGGAGACTAATAGAGGTAATAGAGGAGAGTAATAGAGGAGACTAATAGAGGTAATAGAGGAGAGTAATAGAGGAGACTAATAGAGGTAATAGAGGAGACTAATAGACGTAATAGAGGAGACTAATAGAGGTAATAGAGGAGAGTAATAGAGGAGACTAATAGAGGTAATAGAGGAGACTAATAGAGATAATAGAGGAGACTAATAGAGGTAATATAGGAGAGTAATAGAGGACACTAATAGAGGTAATAGAGGAGAGTAATAGAGGAGACTAATAGAGGTAATAGAGGTAATAGAGGAGACTAATTGAGATAATAGAGGAGACTAATAGAGGTAATATAGGAGAGTAATAGAGGACACTAATAGAGGTAATAGAGGAGAGTAATAGAGGAGACTAATAGAGGTAATAGAGGAGACTAATAGAGATAATAGAAGAGACTAATAGAGGTAATAGAAGAGACTAATAGACGTAATAGAGGAGACTAATAGAGGTAATAGAGGAGACTAATAAAAACAACTTACTGATTAGACTATGTTAGTGTTGGTCAGGTGAACATACTGACAAGAACTCACCCCTCTTCCATGCAGCCTGGAGGACGCTAGCCGACCTTCGCCAGCACGCTGGATAATATAGGAACGGCAACTCGCCATCTAAAGACCTTTTTCCCAATAGTGATCTTGCTCATCTTGGGCTTACAACAAGTAGAGGTGAACAGGATTATCTTCTCTGTTTATTGTAACACCTGTCTTGTATAACCTCATTCATGGCCAAGGGTAAACTTTGTGGTGTTTACTTATCTAAGTGCGTACCCGTCTACCCAGCCACAACGTTGTGCCACTGAGCAACGTTCACATAAACGGTGTCCTAGACTCGGCCTTGGCATGGTATGTCACTATTCACTTTAAAAAATGTCCTTTGTTACACGTTGGAAGACAATTGAGCAACAAGGGAACGGGGAGGGGCTGAAGTGGAAGGTGACGAGTGATGCATCGCCCAGCCTGCCATTAACAAGAGACAGACACGTCCTGGGTTTGGTATTGAAACCCTACCAACAGGTCACGTGGTCTGGCCACACACAGACTTGAAGTGAAGTGAACTCTGTCGCCCATTTTCTCTTCTTCACAAAGAGAAGTGTCTACAAAATGTTTGACTGCATGGCCGTAGTAACTGTGGCCTTTCACGTACGATGTCTAAACCTATTATTTTCTCATCGTGACGCCAGGCGCAAATGACCACAACTCGGCGAGTGTCGTGAAGGCGGAGAGGTAAGACCACGCTAAGCGACGTACAAAGTGTGAACCGACCAGGCTAGCTTTTAACCTAGACTAATCTATACCGTTTCTCGTCCTAGCCCAACCTCTCATTGATCATTGAGACTAACGAAGTGCCAAGTCATCGTCGATATATTTAGATAATAGTTGTCCGTGGCAGGTGAAGGAGACGTCGGACATGTGTTTGTTGGTGTGTCTGCGCATCACAGTACAATCCGTTCTGAGCGCGACAAACTGCCGCACGTGTGGCGCACGTGGACAGCGCTAGGGTCGTACTCGGTCCATTCGTGCAGCTCGGGTTTCTCTGGGTCTCAGTTGCGATTTTGTTCGATGCCAGTACCGTGGTCTGCGTGCCATAACAGTTACACTACTGTCGGAGAAATGTAGTTGTTAGAGACTTCAGTAAAACTTTGTCCCATAGTAGTTACACTACTGTCGGGGAATGTAGTTGTTAGAGACTTCAGTAAAAGTTTGTCCCATAGAAGTTACACTACTGTCGGAGAATGTAGTTGTTAGAGACTTCAGTAAAGGTTTGTCCCATAGTAGTTACACTACTGTCGGGGAATGTAGTTGTTAGAGACTTCAGCATACTAAGCCACTGTTTGTATGAGGATAAGTGGTTTTGTCTCACTCCATCGCGTATGTTGTATGCCTGCTCTCTCAAATAATCATATCTATCTTCCTCATAACACTGTCTTAGGCTTCAACATACTCTTCGTTCTTCAATTATAGTTTAAAGGACCAAGTTATCACTCTGCTCTTCTAGTATAGCCGACAGATAATGATAACATGGTTGAATGATTGTATGTTCTCTCTACATGAGCAGTTGTCTGCTTGATATATTTCGTATCTGTCGGACAGATAATCGTCCCAGTCTGCAGTGGCCTGTACGGCAACGGCTAGTATAAATTGAGTGTATCAGACTCTGTATGTCCTCTGTGTGGTTTCTGTATGATGTCCATCCGTTGTCTGTGTGTTGTAAGTGTGTCATCTATGTAAATGTGTCTCCTATGTTCGTGTTGTCTGTGTGTCATCGATGTCGGTGTTGTAAGTGTGTCATCTATGTTCGTGTTGTCTATGTGTCATCTATGTCGGTGTTGTAAGTGTGTCATCTATGTTCGTGTTGTATGTGTGTCATCTTTGTCGGTGTTGTAAGTGTGTCATCTATGTTCGTGTTGTCTGTGTGTCATCTATGTATGTGTTATAAGTGTGTCATCTATGTCTGTGTTATAAGTGTGTCATCTATGTCTGTGTTATAAGTGTGTCATCTATGTTCGTGTTGTCTGTGTGTCATCTATGTCGGTGTTATATGTTTTCTCTTTATGTTCGTGTTGTCTGTGTTCTCTCTATGTTCGTGTTGTCTGTTTTCTCTCTATGTCCGTGTTGTAAGAGTTGTCTGTATGTTAGTGTTGTAAGTGTGTCATCTATGTTCCTGTTGTAAGTGTGTCATTTTTTGTCCGTGTTGTAAGTGTGCCATCTATGTCCGTGTTGTAAGTGTGTCATATATGTCCGTGTTGTAAGTGTGTCATCTATGTCCGTGTTGTAAGTGTTTCTCTGTATGTTAGTGTTGTAAGTGTGTCATCTATGTCCGTGTTGTAAGTGTGTCCTATATGTCCGTGTTGTAAGTGTTTCTCTGTATGTTAGTGTTGTAAGTGTGTCATCTATGTCCGTGTTGTAAGTGTGTCCTATATGTGCGTGTTGTAAGTGTTCACTGTATGTTAGTGTTGTAAGTGTGTCATCTATGTCCGTGTTGTAAGTGTGTCATCTATGTTCGTGTTGCTCTAGCACACAAATCCTCTAGCACACTATCCCGTTAGCACACTAACCCACTATCACACACACCCTATAGCACACCAATCCCTCTAAAACTCTAACACCATGTCACACCAACTCTCTAACATACTAACCATCTAGCACACTAACACACTGTCACACAAAAGCTCTAGCACACCAACCCCCTAGCAAACTAACCCCCTGTCACACCAAACATTCAGCACACCAACCCTCCAGCACATTAAGCCCCTGTCACACCAACCCTCTAGCACACAAAATCTCTAGCACATTATCGCTCTAGCAAACTAACCCACTGTCACACAAAATCTCTAGCACATTATCGCTCTAGCAAACTAACCCACTGTCACACAAAATCTCTAGCATATTATCGCTCTAGCAAACTAACCCACTGTCACACAAAATCTCTAGCATATTATCGCTCTAGCAAACTAACCCACTGTCACACAAAATCTCTAGCATATTATCGCTCTAGCAAACTAACCCACTGTCACACAAAATCTCTAGCATATTATCGCTCTAGCAAACTAACCCACTGTCACACAAAATCTCTAGCATATTATCGCTCTAGCAAACTAACCCACTGTCACACAAAATCTCTAGCATATTATCGCTCTAGCAAACTAACCCACTGTCACACAAAATCTCTAGCATATTATCGCTCTAGCAAACTAACCCACTGTCACACAAAATCTCTAGCATATTATCGCTCTAGCAAACTAACCCACTGTCACACAAAATCTCTAGCATATTATCGCTCTAGCAAACTAACCCACTGTCACACAAAATCTCTAGCATATTATCGCTCTAGCAAACTAACCCACTGTCACACAAAATCTCTAGCATATTATCGCTCTAGCAAACTAACCCACTGTCACACAAAATCTCTAGCATATTATCGCTCTAGCAAACTAACCCACTGTCACACAAAATCTCTAGCATATTATCGCTCTAGCAAACTAACCCACTGTCACACAAAATCTCTAGCATATTATCGCTCTAGCAAACTAACCCACTGTCACACAAAATCTCTAGCATATTATCGCTCTAGCAAACTAACCCACTGTCACACAAAATCTCTAGCATATTATCGCTCTAGCAAACTAACCCACCGTCACACAAAATCTCTAGCATATTATCGCTCTAGCAAACTAACCCACTATCACACAAACCCTCTAGCACACTAACCCCCTGTCACACCAACCCTACAGCACACCAACCTTCCAGCACACTAATCCCCGGTCATACCAACCCTCTGGCACAAACTATCTCTAGCACACTAACTCCATGTCACATCAACACTCTAGCACATGAATCATCTAGCACACTATCCCTTGGGTTCACTAACACACAATCACACACATCCTATAGCACATCAACCCCTCTAAAACACTAACACTATGTCACACCAACCCTCTAGGGCACCAATCCCCTAGCACACTATCCCTATAGCAAACCCACTATCACACACACCCTATAGCACACCAACCCTCTAGCACCCTAACACCCTGTCACACCAACCCTCTAGCACACTAACTCTCTAGAAAACTAACACACTGTCACACTAACCGTCTAGCACACTAACTCTCTAGAAAACTAACACACTGTCACACTAACCGTCTAGCACACTAACATCATGTCACATCAAATCTCTAGCACACCAACCGTCTAGCACACTAACACCATATCACACCAAATCTCTAGCACACTAACCATCTAGCACACTAACCGTCTAGCACACTAACACCATGTCACATCAAATCTCTAGCACACCAACCGTCTAGCACACTAACACCATATCACACCAAATCTCTAGCACACTAACCGTCTAGCACACCAACCGTCTAGCACGCTAACACTATGTCACACCAACCCTCTAGCACACTAACCGTCTAGCACACTAACTCACTACCACACCAACCCTCTAGCACACTAACTCACTACCACACCAACCCTCTAGCACACTAACCCACTACCACACCAACCCTCTAGCACACTAACTCACTACTACACCAACCCTCTAGCACACTAACTCACTACCACACCAACCCTCTAGCACACTAACTCACTACCACACCAACCCTCTAGCACACTAACTCACTACCACACCAACCCTCTAGCACACTAACCCACTACCACACCAACCCTCTAGAACACTAACCCACTACCACACCAACCCTCTAGCACACTAACCCACTACCACACCAACCCTCTAGAACACTAACCCATTACCACACCAACCCTCTAGCACACTAACTCACTACCACACCAACCCTCTAGAACACTAACCCACTACCACACCAACCCTCTAGCACACTACCACACCAACCCTCTAGAACACTAACCCACTACCACACCAACCCTCTAGCACACTAACTCACTACCACACCAACCCTCTAGCACACTAACTCACTACCACACCAACCCTCTAGAACACTAACCCACTACCACACCAACCCTCTAGCACACTAACTCACTACCACACCAACCCTCTAGCACACTAACTCACTACCACACCAACCCTCTACCACACCAACCCTCTAGCACACTCACCCACTATCACACTATTCCACTACTACACCAACCCTCTACCACACCAACCCTCTACCACACCAACCCTCTAGCACACTCACCCACTATCACACTATTCCACTACTACACCAACCCTCTACCACACCAACCCTCTACCACACCAACCCTCTAGCACACTCACCCACTATCACACTATTCCACTACCACACCAACCCTCTACCACACCAACCCTCTAGCACACTCACCCACTATCACACTATTCCACTACTACACCAACCCTCTACCACACCAACCCTCTACCCCACCAACCCTCTACCACACCAACCCTCTACCACACCAACCCTCTACCACACCAACCCTCTACCACACCAACCCTCTACCACACTATTCCACTACTACACCAACCCTCTATCACACCAACCCTCTACCACACCAACCCTCTACCACACCAACCCTCTACCACACCAACCCTCTACCACACCAACCCTCTATCACACCAACCCTCTACCACACCAACCCTCTACCACACCAACCCTCTACCACACCAACCCTCTATCACACCAACCCTCTACCACACCAACCCTCTACCACACCAACCCTCTATCACACCAACCCTCTACCACACCAACCCTCTACCACACCAACCCTCTAACACACCAACCCTCTATCACACCAACCCTCTACCACACCAACCCTCTACCACACCAACCCTCTACCACACCAACCCTCTACCACACTATTCCACTACCACACCAACCCTCTATCACACCAACCCTCTACCACACCAACCCTCTACCACACCAACCCTCTAGCACACTAACTCACTACTACACCAACCCTCTAGCACACTAACTCACTACCACACCAACCCTCTAGCACACTAACTCACTACCACACCAACCCTCTAGCACACTAACTCACTACCACACCAACCCTCTAGCACACTAACCCACTACCACACCAACCCTCTAGAACACTAACCCACTACCACACCAACCCTCTAGCACACTAACCCACTACCACACCAACCCTCTAGAACACTAACCCATTACCACACCAACCCTCTAGCACACTAACTCACTACCACACCAACCCTCTAGAACACTAACCCACTACCACACCAACCCTCTAGCACACTACCACACCAACCCTCTAGAACACTAACCCACTACCACACCAACCCTCTAGCACACTAACTCACTACCACACCAACCCTCTAGCACACTAACTCACTACCACACCAACCCTCTAGAACACTAACCCACTACCACACCAACCCTCTAGCACACTAACTCACTACCACACCAACCCTCTAGCACACTAACTCACTACCACACCAACCCTCTACCACACCAACCCTCTAGCACACTCACCCACTATCACACTATTCCACTACTACACCAACCCTCTACCACACCAACCCTCTACCACACCAACCCTCTAGCACACTCACCCACTATCACACTATTCCACTACTACACCAACCCTCTACCACACCAACCCTCTACCACACCAACCCTCTAGCACACTCACCCACTATCACACTATTCCACTACCACACCAACCCTCTACCACACCAACCCTCTAGCACACTCACCCACTATCACACTATTCCACTACTACACCAACCCTCTACCACACCAACCCTCTACCCCACCAACCCTCTACCACACCAACCCTCTACCACACCAACCCTCTACCACACCAACCCTCTACCACACCAACCCTCTACCACACTATTCCACTACTACACCAACCCTCTATCACACCAACCCTCTACCACACCAACCCTCTACCACACCAAGCCTCTACCACACCAACCCTCTACCACACCAACCCTCTATCACACCAACCCTCTACCACACCAACCCTCTACCACACCAACCCTCTACCACACCAACCCTCTATCACACCAACCCTCTACCACACCAACCCTCTACCACACCAACCCTCTACCACACCAACCCTCTATCACACCAACCCTCTACCACACCAACCCTCTACCACACCAACCCTCTACCACACCAACCCTCTATCACACCAACCCTCTACCACACCAACCCTCTACCACACCAACCCTCTACCACACCAACCCTCTACCACACTATTCCACTACCACACCAACCCTCTATCACACCAACCCTCTACCACACCAACCCTCTACCACACCAACCCTCTACCACACCAACCCTCTACCACACCAACCCTCTATCACACCAACCCTCTACCACACTATTCCACTACTACACCAACCCTCTATCACACCAACCCTCTAGCACACCAACCCTCTACCACACTATTCCACTACTACACCAACCCTCTATCACACCAACCCTCTAGCACACCAACCCTCTACCACACTATTCCACTACTACACCAACCCTCTACCACACCAACCCTCTATCACACCAACCCTCTACCACACTATTCCACTACTACACCAACCCTCTATCACACCAACCCTCTATCACACCAACCCTCTACCACACTATTCCACTACTACACCAACCCTCTATCACACCAACCCTCTAGCACACTTACCCACTATCACACCAACCCTCTACCAAACCAACCTTCTACTACACTATTCCACTGGTACTGTATATCGGTGTCCCGGTTTCAAATAATACGGTTGAACACAACTTAAACAAAAAAGTAGTTCTCTTCTCTCTGTGAGACACGTAGGATTGTTCAAGCGCAACTGTTGGCCTGACAGACGGTAAGTAGAGCTGCCACTGCGGATGAGAGATCCAGATATACATGCAGGCAAATGTGTAGACCACATAGCCCCGGACCTCAAGGCTGGTGTGCTCTCATTATTAAGCATATGTCTAGGTGTATATACTTCATATGTATGACCTTTTTATACAAACTGAAACTTCTCCACAGACATAAACAGTTAACGCGTCTGTATAATATTGTCATCACAGCGAACCAGCTTAGTGCCCAGCGTGTGGTGCTGGCAGAGGTTGTACATGGGTATTTGGGAATAATGAACTCAGATAGCTTCTATACTTACTGCCGACCGGTACTACAAAAACCAGAACCCTGTAAACGCCACTGTCAACCCCTCCTCACAACCAGGATCTGCCATCCTAGTGCCAGTGAATATTGATGTACACAGGGTAACACTGACCTACATTAGCACACCGTATAAACATCCAATCGGAAGAAGATGTTTTGATACAGCGTAGACAATAACTTGAGTTACCATCTTAATATGTTTTCTGCATTTATTGGTTGTGCAGGTGTGTGGTCAGTCAGTCCCCGACTAGGTGTGGCAACATCACGTGGCCATCAATAATCACTACACACTACTGAAATACTTTCACTTATATGATCGCTTCTGTTAACCTAAAAGCTCTCAATCATGTCAACGAATGTTGACAAATACAACATTCTCAGAACAGTAGGCATTTCAACTATTCGTGGACATCCCATTTACATGTGACAGAACCCTAGACTTACCCTGTTTGTGCCAATCAAACATCTTTTTCGGTGTAGGTTTGCGTTTATCAATAATTGGCCTGTTAAACATAATTTAATGAGTACATGTATGTTAGTTGTCTCAACTGCAGGGTTACCATTTCTAGAATAAATCTGGTTTGATTTAGACGTGTTCAGTTCATACCAAACACCGACAGTAATATACGCTCTAACAAAGTGTCCACTAAAAGTCGTGTGTATGGGGATGAGGGGTCACGTGAGATACCTGACTCAGTAGGACGCAACACAACATTGGGAGTCACGTGAGATACCTGACTCGGTAGGACGCAACACAACATTGAGAGTCACGTGAGATACATGACTCAGTAGGACGCACACAACATTGAAAACAGTGTCATCTTATGTTTGAGGTATCTATTAATATATTTGTGCTAGCCTCTAATGAATCATATAAATTAGAGTAACATAAATTACTAAAACTAATGGTCATACAGATTATAGTAACACCAATATTAGTCTACGTAAACTAATGATTTACACAAATTATAGTAACAATAAATATTACAACTAATTAGTAATACAAATTAGAGTAACAACAATTACTTAAAGTAATGAGTCATACAAATTAGAGTAACAACAATTACTTAAACTAATGAGTCATACAAATTAGAGAACAACAATTACTTAACTAATGAGTCATACAAATTAGAGTAACAACAATCACTTAAACTAATGAGTCATACAAATTAGAGTAACAACAATCACTTAAACTAATGAGTCATCATACAAATGAGAGCTACATCCATCACATCCAACAGAAGACAGAAATACAACATTAGCGATATGTTCAGCGCATGTCAATAACTAATCTAATTGAAATAATTCTAGTGTCACAGTTGTGTGAGCTAATATTTCACAAATTGTATATAGGTCTATACAATGATTAGATCTACACCTGTAAACTGGTCGTCGTGCTTTGATGTGTCGTGTTAACTGAATTTGTCTTACTATGTCCATGTGAATAGTCCAGAACTAATGTTACATTAGTACAACAATTCGACAAGGACGGTGTCACTTATTAACTAAATAGGCATATTGGACGAGACTTACCTGACACAGAAAACTCCTCTTTCACGTGATGTGATTGTTGTGTTGACAGGATAATCCAAGTGTGAATTTGTCACTGGACAAGAGTACATCCAAACACACCAGAAATTCTGAAATAACCCTACACAATCTCCCAAAAGTTACAATTGAATGTACTTGTGTTTAAGACTCAACAAGTGGTTTTTATCCTCTAGTAGCTGGTGAAAAGACATTAGCGTCTTTGTGCAGCGCGGGTAATTAAACAGTTGTGGTAAGACCTATTTTCTGGAGCGGAATGGCAGGTAGGGTACCATCTCTACGCCCGTTCAGACAACGGACCTGGCTAAGGGCGACGACAGTGAAGTGTAACAGCGCTAAAGAATTTCATCCAGTGGCGCACACTTAGCACAGACGCTACGGTTGGGAGCGCTGACTAAGTTCCCATACGCCGGAGCTCTGACGGCGTCGCCCCCCTTATGAGGCTGGCTAGCTTTAAGGCCGATCGTCCGTACCGACCACCAATATCTAAGCCGCAACAACCCCTTTCACACACTCCACTAGCCCGGTTGTTGCTGGTCACCAAAATATTCTACGACTGTATAGCGTTCGGTTTTCCCGCTACACATACTTTTACAACTGAACAGTTTTACCTAAAGATATGAAACGCCTGTCTGCGCTGTCTGTATGTCTATAGCTTCCAACTTCAGTGTTCGTTTTCTAAAACTGACGGTACTTCAAAGGAATATAAATTATTAACGGGAAAAGGTTTCAAACTTGAATCTGATCTTCGCACTTTTCTCTACCCTGGCCTTAATTTGTACACAAAACCGTATCTGGGAAAGGGATTGGGGTCTTGTTAGGGTGGGAGTGGAGGGGCAAAGAGAAATTAAAGGAAATCAATAGCAGTACATTCACCATTTTTGGAAGATTGAAATATCTATGTTCTCATTGAAGGTGAACTATCTCTTTCAGCAAGCCATAAATACGCTTACCTGTTAAAACTAGGTGCATGCATACATACCTGTCTGCTATCATAGTATCTCTGAAATAAATGCAATGCCGTACTTAGAAACGCTTATACTAACTTTCGCTGGTAGTAGATTACCTTGTTTGTAAACAATGAAGGATAACACCTATTGGAATATGCCATTTATCGTTTGCAATTTATCATCTGTAACTTGGACTTCATTCATATCTGGCTCTCATATATCTCATCTACTCATGTTCAAATTATACTGGTTGAACGAATTAGGAGAAATGATTCCACACATATTCAGTATTCTCTTTGTACGCTACGGGTAGAGGGAATGGAAGGGGGGGGGGGGGTGTGCAGTCAGAACACAATCACCTAGCAGATTTATTGTGATTTTGTTTCAGAACAGTTATGCGTACCCATCCAAGGGCGTCGCTGTCCTTATTGGGGGTCCCGGGAGGATATTATGGGATTGAGGAATAATTTTGGACATGCCATTGTTTGTTGTCTGACTGTGATGTTTGGATTGGAGCTACTCTCGTTTCTTTGATAGCAGTTTGCAGTGGTTTTGCTTCCCTATTACCTTCTCCCCTGACAAGCGCAATGAAGAATATCTCTTGTCCGTAAAACTATGTGAGATTTCGCATTATTAACACCGCTCTGGCGACCATCATTGTCTATCCCCACCTCGTTGGGAAAACTATTGTCAAACATTATGTATCCAAGAAAAGAGCTAAAACGGGAAGTGTAGCTTTAGTCATTAGGTTTGAGTTGACCCTAACGTATGGTGGGGTCTTGTCCAGTATGTGTCACTTGACTCTGACGCTAGTATTCACTCCCGCTCTTACTGTAAACCTGTGCATGGTGAATGTGTGAAATATTCCATTTGTCTTGTAAATAAATAAATTACTTCAATGTCTTAGAGGACACTACACTAGGTTAACGAATAGTCAAGGCATTGGAGAACACTACACTAGGTTAACGAATAGTCAAGGCATTGGAGAACACTACACTAGGTTAACGAATAGTCAAGGCATTGGAAAACACTACAGTAGGTTAACGAATAGTAAAGGCATTGGAGAACACTACAGTAGATTAACGAATAGTCAAGGCATTGGAGAACACTACAGTAGGTTAACGAATAGTCAAGGCATTGGAGGACACTACAGTAGGTTAACGAATAGTCAAGGCATTGGAGAACACTACAGTAGGTTAACGAATAGTAAAGGCATTGGAGGACACTACAGTAGGTTAACGAATAGTAAAGGCATTGGAGGACACTACAGTAGGTTAACGAATAGACAAGGCATTGGAGAACACTACAGTAGGTTAACGAATAGTCAAGGCATTGGAGGACACTACACTAGGTAAACGAATAGTCAAGGCATAGGAGGACACTACACCCGTTCAACAAACGATCAATGTCTTGGTGGACACTATTCTGGATTAACGAACAGTCAACATCTTAGAGGACACTATTCTGGATTAACGAACAGTCAACATCTTAGAGGACACTATTCTGAATTAACGAACAGTTAGTGTCATAGTGGACACTATTCTGGATTAACGAACAGTCAACATCTTAGAGGACACAATTCTGGATTAACGAATAGTTAGTGTCATAGTGGACACAATTCTGGATTAACGAACAGTTAGTGTCATAGTGGACACAATTCTGGATTAACGAACAGTTAGTGTCATAGTGGACACAATTCTGGATTAACGAACAGTTAGTGTCATAGTGGACACAATTCTGGATTAACGAACAGTTAGTGTCATAGTGGACACTATTCTGGATTAACGAACAGTTAGTGTCATAGTGGACACTATTCTGGATTAACGAACAGTTAGTGTCATAGTGGACACTATTCTGGGTTAACGAACAGTTAGTGTCATAGTGGACACTATTCTGGATTAACGAACAGTTAGTGTCATAGTGGACACTATTCTGGGTTAACGAACAGTTAGTGTCATAGTGGACACTATTCTGGGTTAACGAACAGTTAGTGTCATAGTGGACACAATTCTGGATTAACGAACAGTTAGTGTCATAGTGGACACTATTCTGGGTTAACGAACAGTTAGTGTCATAGTGGACACTATTCTGGATTAACGAACAGTCAAAATCTTAGAGGACAATATTGTCCAAGAGAGGCCGATGCAGAAGTGTGTACAACCAAAAATCTGCAGGGGGCAACAGTACCAACACCAATCGTCAATTACTGAGAGACTGAGTACCTATGTGTATATCCAGAGTGCGGTGACGTAGATTATAAAAAACAGAACAGAACGAACATTTATGCTATACTTTAGTTACATAAACTTCATGTAGACTGCCACCTAGTTCTACAAACATACCTGCCTACACCTAGTTCTACAAACATACCTGCCTACACCTAGTTCTACAAACATACCTGCCTACACCTAGTTCTACAAACATACCTGCCTACACCCAGTTCTACAAACATACCTGCCTACACCCAGTTCTACAAACATACCTGCCTACACCTAGTTCTACAAACATACCTGCCTACACCTAGTTCTACAAACATACCTGCCTACACCTAGTTCTACAAACATACCTGCCTACACCCAGTTCTACAAACATACCTGCCTACACCCAGTTCTACAAACATACCTGCCTACACCCAGTTCTACAAACATACCTGCCTACACCTAGTTCTACAAACATACCTGCCTACACCTTGTTCTGCAAACATACCTGCCTACACCCAGTTCTACAAACATACCTGCCTACATCCAGTTCTACAAACATACCTGCCTACACCTAGTTCTACAAACATACCTGCCTACATCCAGTTCTACAAACATACCTGCCTACACCCAGTTCTACAAACATACCTGCCTACACCTAGTTCTACAAACATACCTGCCTACACCTAGTTCTACAAACATACCTGCCTACACCTAGTTCTACAAACATACCTGCCTACACCCAGTTCTACAAACATACCTGCCTACACCCAGTTCTACAAACATACCTGCCTACACCTAGTTCTACAAACATACCTGCCTACACCTAGTCATATAAGCCCACATCTGCCCACACTAAGTTATTGAAACGTGTGTTAGTTTGGCAGTTGTTCCTCATGTTGGGTAGCCACACCTCTCTCAGCACGTATAGGATGTTACAATAACTGTGGACATGTTTTTGTTTTTAAAAACTTCCCGAAAACACTAAAAGGACTCATGTTGCTGAAAGAATGTACACATGTACGTATGCATATATGGCTTTGTGAACATATATATATGTATATTTATATATATCGATTAAAAAAAACTAATTTGCTGTTATGGTATAGCAGTTATATAAATACACGTGTGTTATCATATAATTAAACCTAATTCATGGTCTTCTCTTATGTCCTATATTCTTTAATACATAATTGGCAGTTATTTTTAGATATATAAGCGCATTAATCGAGCAGAAAGTTGCAGATGTACCTTTCTTATGTGTATTCTGACTTACAAGTATCAGGTGTGGAAATGTCAAACAAACAAAAAAAGAAAATTATTTAAAAGAAACTCCGCTGAATCTGTGTTTCTCTCAGCAACGTTTACCTGTAAACTACACTAAGGGCCTAACCCTCAAAGTGCTATCGGAGGGTTCGCTACACCACTTGCCGTCTGTTGTCACATATGTGTTATGTATTGCTCCCTTTTTTTCCACAGAACGATCGGGCTGGATGGAAAGTGACTGATGATGTCACTACTAGCATAGTTTGATTGTTTGGTGGTACGTTTCGTGGCGCATACTGGTTATAGTACGAATTTGTGGCTGGCTCATACGCTCTTTAATATGGCTGGCTAGGTGCTTAGCGTTATTGAACGTATATGTTGTTTTGGGATTTACATAGGGAAAGCATAGTTTTCTGGGTGGTTGATATTATGAATAGTATAGTTTCTTAGTTCGGTGACTGACTTATTGAAGGTAAAGTTTGCTGTGTGGTTGATGTAGGTGATAGTGTAGTTTATTTGGGGTTGATGTTAGAAATAGTCTAGTTTATTGAGTGGTTGGTTGGTATACATACGTTAGAGTATAGTTGGTCATGTGGCTGATATAGTACAGGTATAGTGTGCCGAGAAGTTGTCATAGTAATAATATAGTGTGCCGGATGGTTGGTATAGTAATAGTATAGTGTGTCGTGAGGTTGGCATAGTAACAGTATAGTGTGCCTGGAGGTTGGCATAGTAATAGTATTGCATGCCCGGAGGTTGGCATAGTAATAGTATAATGTGCCTGGAGGTTGGCATAGTAATAGTATAGTGTGTCGGGAGGTTGGCATAGTAACAGTATAGTGTGCCTGGAGGTTGGCATAGTAATAGTATAGTGTGCCGGGAGGTTGGCATAGTAATAGTATAGTGTGTCGGGAGGTTGGCATAGTAACAGTATAGTGTGCCTGGAGGTTGGCATAGTAATAGTATAGTGTGCCGGGAGGTTGGCATGGTAATAGTATAGTGTGCCTGGAGGTTGGCATAGTAACAGTATAGAGTGCCGGGAGGTTGGCATAGTAATATAATAGTATCGTGTGTCGGATATGGCTTGCTTTGGCTTCGTTCGTTCTCAATCTCCCGCTACCAAACCCTGACACTCGCCTAAGTAGCAGAATGTAGTCCAGAGAACGGATGCGTTGTGTCGTAGTTTACAGCTTGACTGCGATATTTACCACCATGTGGAGGTGTAGAAGGGTCTTGGCAGCCCTGGTTATAGCTCTGATATAGTAACAGTATAGTGTGAAAGCGGAGCTGATATAGTAATAGTATAGTGTCGGAGGCTCATATAGTTACAGTATAGGACCGGGTGGCTGATATAGTAACAGTATAGTGTCGGGGGCGGCGGGGGGGGGGGGGCTGATATTGTAATAGTATAGTTTCGTCGTGCTGACAAAGCAAAAGTGTACTGTCGGGGGCTGATAAAGTAATAGTGTAGAATCGTGGGGCTAATGTAGCAATAGTAAAGTATTATAGTAGTAGTATGGAGTCGAGTAGTTGATATAGTTACAGTTTAGTGTGTCGGGTATTTGAAACTATAACTATACTGTATAACTATACTGTATAAGTAACTTCCTGTTGAGCGTCGTGATTGGCCGCTGTCATGTCAGCTTCGGATATTCTGTGATATTTCATCTTCTTCCAAAACTCGAATGAATTCAAGAAGTGTTTTATCGACGGAACACCAAACGAGGACCGTACTACGGTTGGTATATGTGTAATAAGATACACCTATTTGATAATATGCCGTATTCTAGTTGTGGTCGAACTCTAAACCTATCGTCCCTATTCCCGACAACGCTCGAGGCTAAACCCGCTGGACCGTTCAGCGAAAATGCACACGTACTCTCGACGCACCTTGCTGACACTTAGACCGGAAGTGTGTAGGGGTTACTCGTTACCACTGGAGGTGACAAGACGTTTTGCCTACCTCCGAGTCCTTGTCAGTGAGAGACCCAAACAAATGTAGGGAGAGAAAAGGGGTAGCAGAGGTGGTAAAAGAAAAAGTAGGAAGCCAAGAACAGGGAAAGCTTTTTCAGATTTGCCCTGTCCTGCTCAAACCCAGCCAGCTAAACAGGAACTCCGTCATCAGGCTACCACGACAGCAAATCTGCTGTCCGGAGTAGACCGTACAGAACACGGCGATGCTCTTGAGCAGCCGTGGTCATCCACTGCACCCGAGTCCATATCCAGTCGTCCTGACTTGTCTTGCCACTGGTTCAAGTTGGACTCAACGAGAGAGTGAGGTCGACGAACAGCGCAACCCTTTCTCACTTAAATCAAATTCATCGCGCAAGTCATTCTCTTTTCATGTATCCACTACTAACACAGTCGAGTCATGTGACGACGGGCGAGCAATAAATTGGATGAGATACATGGATTTGCTGACAATCATGATCACCGTCTCCCGAAGCTAACTTTCCATGTTTTCACTGCTTGCAAGTATGCAGATCCCAAAATCGGACTCGTCAGCCATCTCCGCACCTATCCACAACTCGGATATACAGAATACTCGACTGGAAGGACGGACTGGGTGAAAAAAGTGAAAGTTCTCATCACTCGTGATGGACGCACAACAACAGTATAGAGTCGGGTGGCTGATTTGGTAATAACATAGTGTCGGGGGCGGGGGGCTGATATAGTAATAGTATAGTGTCGGGGGCGGGGGGCTGATATAGTAATAGTATAGTTCATCCGAGTGGTAAACGTGATCAAATGGATAGGATCACTGTTACCTTCCGAACATATAGTGAAAGGCGACTAATGAGGGTAACGCTTGGAACTGGCATCAGCATAATATAAACAAACATTCTCATTATAATTATCCACTGCAAAATGTCTATAGAGGCTTTCTGAAAGTGACCAAAATAGTTGGAACCTCTGTTTGACATTGTGGAGATACACTTGAAAGATTACAAATGCTGTAAATAGACTGACATTACAACGGGTCATCTACAGTGACAGACTATGCTCCCCATTTGATCAAAGATTTGAGTGGCTCAATGAATGAATAATTTGTTAGAAGAAATGAATGCACATAATAGTGATGTATTCTACCAGACAACGCATTCGTTTCCCTTATTCCCACAACAGCTACTTCTGGACGTATGTAGACAAATATTCAGGTCATTTCTGTCGTGGAGGACAAAGTGTTAGAAATCTGTCCGTTCTTAGCCTTCGACAAGGAATGCTGTCCCTTCCTTGCCGCCTTGTCTTTATATGCAACTGTAGATCAGGCAACCTTTTACAGCTTGGATAGTCTGGAGCCTGCCAAAACTATATAGAAAAGCACGACTCATTGCAACAAGACACAAAGGCTTTAACAGTTAGCGACTTAGACACCCTCACACAACTTTAACAATACGCAGTCCTATGGTTGAAATAACCGTGCTGCATTGACAATAGCTTGATTTAAACGATCTTTTTAAAACAAAATAACTCGAACGACAGCGCGTAACTGACAGACAGAGGTAAGTCGGTCTACATGGGCGCACTTGGCGCAGGATAGACGACTTAAGCTCCCCACGGCGCTAAACAGCAAAAGTGGAAAGAAAACTAAACTAACTAACATGGGTTCAGGTACGCTAATACAAGACAGACAGAGGTAAGTCGGTGTACATGTGTTCAGGTTCGCTAATACAGGACAGACAGAGGTAAGTCGGTCTACATGGGCTCAGATACGCTAATACAAGATAGAGGTAAGTCGGTCTACACATGGGCTCCGGTACGCTATTACAAGACAGACAGAGAAACGCGCAGACTAGTGAATGGTAAGAATGTGTCAGCGGAGTAGACCTTGCTTGGAAAGAATATGTTTTAACCGGAACATGCTAGAATGAACGGATTAGGTTTCTACATAAAACATAAAACGGTTGTATACGTACAAGAATGGTGAAGATAAACGCGACAGCCACGTCATTTGTCACTGTCCTTCCCTGCTCGCTTAGTTGGGTATTTGTTCCTGCTGAGGTACATGCGAGCTGGTAACAAGCGACAGTTTGTCTGTACTTATCAGTGTGTCAATGTGTTTGTGTGTGTGTGTGTGCGCGTGCCGATGTGTGTATGTGTGTGCGTATATGTAACAATCATAGCCAGCTAAAATATGATAGGATGTGTGTATTACATGAACCTAACCTTTGCACCCTTTACACACAATCGCTGTACATATGCAAATACTTAGGATTTATTCACCTAGCACATTATATAGAAGAGCGGTAAGTATGACTAGCTAGCATGGCTCTGTCAGTGACGACCACTTAAATCCAATATTTAATTATGGCTAACAAGCACGGCTCTGTCAGTGACGACAACTTAAATCCAACATTTAAGTATGGCTAGCTAGCACGGCTCTGTCAGTGACGACCACTTGAATCCAACATTTAATTATGGCTAACTAGCACGGCTCTGTCAGTGACGACCACTTGAATCCAACATTTAAGTATGGCTAGCTAGCACGGCTCTGTCAGTGACGACCACTTGAATCCAACATTTAAGTATGGCTAGCTAGCACGGCTCTGTGAGTGACGACCACTTGAATCCAACATTTTGTCTTGGAGAAACATTCTTGACGTCAGTAAATCAAAAGCTCCGAGTAATTGGCTATTTCTTTGAGCACATACAACTGTTTTGCAACTATTTTAAATGTTCATCTATAGTTGGCAATACAGCAGGAGTTAGTGTACTAGCTGCACAGCCGAGCGATATAGGTTCAATCCACAACTGATGGCGGCCTTTTTGTCGATCATGAATGACTCTGTGGTCTATCCAGGGTTAAATAAATGTGGGTACCAGCGAAAGTCTGATAGATAAAGTCTGATAGATAAAGTCTGATAGATAAAGGCGGATAGATTGCTCACATCATCGCAAGAGTGCGTTTGGTCAAGAAAATGTAGACCTGCCACCAAATGCTCACAGTATGCCACACTGCGTGTCAACGGAATGTATAGTATTTATTGATGAAAATAAGTATGTAATACTTTACATTAAAATTGTGTCTTCAAGATAGGATCAAACTCCTTCATTCTATTGTCCAAAAATGTTGTGTTCAGTAATTCGGAAGCAACTAGTGCATATCGAAGCTTGCAACTTACTGATGCGGTGACGTCGACAGGTTAAAGGTCAAATGTAATATCTGCTGGTTTTGGGAAGGAAGGCGCTGACGTGATTCTTTGAGTAGAAATGTTCGTCGCACGGAAAACTTTCACATGTTTTGAAAATATTTGTTAAGTTAATTTTAAAACCTCAATTTAATGAATACTAAATGACTTTTTCAATGGCAATAGAACATTGTTATCAGCATATAACATATTTGGTTTCTGTTTTGGAATTGAGACTGACGTTTGGTTTCTGTTCATGTACATGGGCCGATAAACGAAATACGACAAGAATTAAGCACATCAATTATAAATGTTGAAAACAAAATGGGAACAACATGGCAGTTGTAGAATATGTATTTGTTTTTATTGAAGAGGACTATTAACAATTCCAGGATGTGTATGGGAAAGTGAAGCTTGGTCGTGTTCGATACCATATGCATTGTGTGTTATAGTGTGTATTACTTGCACATTTGATGGCATGTGTCATTTGTTTTCATCTTCTTCTTCTTTGACTTTCGTCCTGAAAAGCACGCTGTGACGTTGTGTCGTAGGTTGCAGCAAGGCTGCGATATCTACGCCTATCGGACTAACACATCCGATTTCAGCTACATATTTTATGAGTATCTGATTTGTCATACTACACTAGTGATTATTGCTACCTGTTTTTGCAAGGCCGTCACGTGGAGGGTAAATAAGGTCTTAGTGAACTATGGTTCGCTGACCCAGATGGAAGTAGACAGCTATGAGTCCCTGGCTGCTGTCACCCTGTTCACTGTTTCATCTTGGTCACGCTTGCGTAAACCTGAAGACATGTAACACGTATAAACCTGAAGACATGTAACCTTGTAAAAACTTGGAGACATTTATCACTTGTAAAAATGTGAAAATTTGGAGTTAGTTTTATTTCCACTTTACCGTTGAGCGTCGTGGGGAACTTAAGTCGTCTGTCCTGCGCCAAGTGTAATGCGTCAGTCAATGTTAGTCCGTGCCGCTGCACAATCACTCCAAGGTCAACTATCCACCTGCCTCGCGGTCGACCCTTATCCTGTAGCCAGATCTGCCAGCGTTGTAAGCCATCAGTGGAAGTTGATGAGGGTGCACTCCCATGGGATGACCAAACCAACTTATTTTCTGCCTGGAAATGCCTTCGGCACAAGACGTAGTGCCGACCATACTGTGAATGTCGTTGTTCTGAATTCTGTCTTTCTTGTTAACACACAAATATCACCTCATGTATAACTGAAGCAGGCTATCTGATAAGCAGTGGCAAAAATGATGGACCACAGAAGTGACATTTTTCACACCTAGTTTTGATTTCTCTATCATAGATTCCATTAGCTGTCAAAATATTTTCCAGATATTTCAACTCTTGGCCCTGCTTGAGGTTGATTTTCTTTATATTTAGGTCTTCTTCTTCTTCTTCTGCGTACACAGTCAGACAGTAACCATTATTTTTTCGAAAAAAGCGGCGGTCATCCTGAGACTCTCGCCACTACCATAGAGCTTGTCTTGCAGTTCCACTGGCAATGGCCACATCTGCTCTCTCTGATCCCCGTATGTCGGGCAGTTCTGCAGCAGATGTTCAGTGGTCATTTTACCAGTACCGCACGGGCATTCGTCGGTACACCCTATCTTCAATTTGTTGAATAGGTGGTACCTCAGTCTATTGTGGCCAGTGCGAAGTCTGAAGACAACGACCTGCTCTCTTCGGTTCAACTGGTAATAGGCATCGTTTTTGGTGTAACCAGTATGTTCGGTTTCCCATTTGGTCATGTACCTGGCTTTGATAAGCCGTTTTGACTCTTCGTACGTCATACTGGTATCTGTTTGTGGTAGCCTTGCACCTTCTTTTGCCAGTCTGTCTGCCTCCTCGTTGCCTTGGATGTTGCAGTGTGACGGAACCCACTGTAGGGCTGCTCTTAAGTCATTAAGCTCAGTGTTTTTCTGGCTTTTTAGCGCTGTGACTACGGCGAGAGCATCTGTCAGCAAGACTATGTGGCTCTCATTTTCACTGTGTGTTGCCATTTCTTCCACTGCCGCCCTCAGTGCCTCTGCCTCCGCTCTGAAATTGCTTGTGTACTTACCAGTAGCGAATGACAGTGTTATTTTTCTGCCATTTGGTAGGTTCAGGAATGCTCCTGCCCCTCCGTTCTGTGTAGTGTTTGTTACAGAACCGTCGGTGTATGCATGGGTCCAGTCCATGCTTGGGTAGCTTTTCGTTATGAAGCTTAGGGTAGTGTCTCTCCTTTCTTTTTCGGTCTGGCAGTTTTTGTTTGCAATACCTGGTATATTTTCTACCACCTCTGGAAATATATCCTGCCTCCAAGTAGGTTTTCGTACAGTAGTGATGGGTTTTGGTGTTGTTAGTGCGTTTATGGGATCTTCGTGCATCTTTGCTTTGGCTATTTCTGCAAAGTTTCTCCGCTTTAGTTTCCCAGTTCCCAAATTGTTTAGCCTCTGGTACATTGGATGGTCCGTCAGTCTTCGGAGTTTCTCTGACTGCAGCTGGGCTCTGCAGTCTCTTCTGTCGGTCATGGATTGCAGTTTTGTAATCTTTTCAAGTTCTACAATTGGCGTTGACTTCATGCCACCTGTTATAATTCTCATGGCTTGGTTTTGAAGTTTGTTAACTTTATCGAAGTTCGCCTTCGCTGCTGTTGTCCATGCCGCGATGCCATACTCGAGAACTGGTCTCACTCTTCCAGTGTACAGTTTCTTTAGTATGCCTTCGTCTGCTCCCCAGCTTGTGCCAGCAAGTTTCCTCATGATCGCCATTCTTTCTCTGGCTTTCATTCGGTTTCTCTCAATCTGACTTTTCCATGTCATGCGCCGATCAAATGTGACTCCCAGATAGGTTGGGTTGTCGTTTGGCTGCAGGATTTTGCCATTTAGGCTTAATTTGGTACTTTGGGGTTTTAATGAGAGCGAGAATATTGTGCACGTGGTTTTCTCCTCGTCTATTTTGACCAGCCATGAGTTCGCCCACTCTTCCAGCGATGTTAGGGTCGTTTGCATCCGATTTCTTGCTATGGTGAGATTCTTTTCAGAGGTCCACATAGCCAGATCGTCTGCAAACATTGAGCTATGGACTCTTCTTGGTATATTCTCTGTAATATCGTTTATATATACCAGGAAGAGTGTGGGTGACAGTACTCCCCCTTGGGATACTCCCTGCTCGAGTGTCACCATTTTGCTCATCTGCCCTTGTACGTACTTGGACTCTGGCCGTTCTTTGTTTGAGGTAGTGGTTGATCCACTTGTACATCTTCCCACAAACATCACTTCTCCTTAGCTTGACTCTAAGTCCATCCTTCCAGACTTTGTCAAATGCCTTTTCCAGATCCACCCAAACAGCTACTGTGTGTTTCTGTGCCTGGTAGGCATCTTCTATCTCCTGGGCTATGAGGATGACCTGGTCCTCAGTGGATCTGTGCTGTCTAAAGCCGGCTTGCTGTGGAATTAGTATTCGTTTTTCTTCCAGATGCCACATCAGTCTGGTGTTTATCATCCGTTCCATCAGCTTGCCGACACAGCTCAGTAGGCTTATGGGCCTGTATCCATTCGGATCTGTTTTGTCCTTTCCTGTTTTTGGTACTGGTACCAGTATTGCATCTTTCCATGCCTGGGGTACAATACACCTTTTCCAGCTTTGGTTCAGGACTGATAGAAGTTTTTTCTTCGCTGTTTGGCCCAGCCCCATCAGCATTTCGTTTGTTATCCCGTCTTTTCCGGGAGATTTCCTTTTCTTTAGTGTTCTCATAGCCTCTTCCATTTCGCGCATTGTTAGTTTGGCCATCATGTGCTCTTCAGGAGCCGTATTTATGTTTTCGTGTCCCTTTAGCTCTTCGCTAATGTCTGTATGCTTATCTGCAGGGACCTCGATGTGGTTTGCTCTGGCATAGTGATCGACAAAGGCGTTTGCGGCTTTCTTACCTGTGATCAAGTTCTCGCCCTGCTTGATAGTAATTTGTTTATTTGACGGGGTTTCGTCATTCATGGCTCTGACTAGCTTCCATAGCTTGTTCCCTTCTTTGTCCAGGTTTAAACTTTCCGTTTTATTTTTCCAACGTTCTCTTGCTGTTTGCTTGAGAGTGTGTTTGTACTTCGCCGCGGCGGCTTTGAGGGCGATTTTTGCCTCCATGGATTTTTCTCGTTCTGCCATGTTCCTAGCATTTGTTACTGCATCTTCCACTTTCTGTAACTCATCATTCCAGTAGGGCTTATAGTTTTTCCTAGCACCTCTTGGGATGGTTTCAGTGGCGGCTTGCATTATTGCCTTGCTTAGGCTCTCTACCATGGGCTTCATTTTGGTGTTTCGTGTGTTGATGGTTTCACACAGCCCATCTGTCAGGATTGCAAATCTGTCCCAGTCGGCTCGTTTGTAATTCCAACGTGGGAGCGGTTTTGCTTCCTGTGGGCCTACTTCCATGTCAATGGTTAGCCTGATCGGCCTGTGGTCGCTACCTGCCAGTTGGTTTAGCACCTGGCGGTCTATTTTATAGTGTATGTCCTGTGTGGAGAAGGCCAAATCTGGAGTCGAGGTGGTATGCCATGTTCTTGAATAGAAGCTAGGGCTATCCTCCGGCCTATTGATTAGGGAGAGATTTGCATCTATCTCTCAATCTTCCACTTCGTCACCTCTGCTGTCTGTGTCAGAGTATTCCAATCTCTCCGAGTGGCTGTTGAAATCTCCAACTACTATGCAGTTGGAGTCTCTGACCTCCATACTCGAGAGCGATAGGTCTCTGTTTGGTGGTCCGTACAGATTGAAAATGCGGAGCTTCGTCTCTTGAGCCATTATGTCAACTCCTACAATTTCTGCTTGTCCTGTGTGATTGACAGGTACCGCGCTACTCGGTATGCTGTTTCTGGTCAGTATCAGGACCACTCCTTTGTGGCCTTCTCTATCTAGACGGAAGGTCTGGTATCCTCTGATTGAGAATTTATGGTTATTGTTGAGGTGCGTTTCCTGGATACATGCCACGTCAATCTTACCTTCATGCAGGTGGTGTGTTAGGGAAAGTTTTTTGTTAATGACTCCCTCCGCATTCCACTGTAGTATTTTGAGGGTCTTGAGGTTTTGGCCAATAGACGTTACCCCATAGCCATGTGCCTTGACTCCACGACACATGGGTGGGTGACCACCAGTAGTCAAGGGTGGGCCCCTTCGAGGAGTGGGGCCCGGCGCTATCGCTGCCTGGCGGGTCTCCTCAGGATGAGCGCCATACGTTTTTCGAATAGGTTGTGCTGCCATCATACTGTGATTTACGTTGCACTGTTTTGTTAGGCTTGCGGCCCCGTGCATCCGATTTCAACAGGCGTTTCTGTAGGGATGCCCTCCTTAGCCTTTGGCTGTCCCCAGCCTATCTGCAAGGCAGCAGTTGTTTACGATCAGAGTTTTCTCTCCTATGGAAGTTGTCTTACCAGACTATCGAGTCTTCACTACTCGTGTCTATAGGGTGCAATGATGATATGTGATATATGAGATGGACTGGTTTACCCGGAAGAGAGGCAGTCCAGTGTGTCTGTATCCCAGGATCGTCACGTCCTGCCAGAAACGTAGCATTTGCATGTGAGTGGGGTATCTCTTTTTCCCTTTATTTTCTTGGCTTCTATGCAGGGATGGTACGCCTAGCATTCCCCGCCACCTGGGGTGTTGACACAGTGGGGCAGGTGTGCAATGTCCGCTGGTCTGCATCTCTTCTTCGTCCAGCATGATAGTTATGGCTGATAACGTACAGAGGTAGATATCGTAGCCGGAGTGCATTTAGCCAGAGGACAAGCCTGGTAATGTCACAGAGATGTTGATCGCCTGGTGTGCGGACAACTCTCATGGTCAGTGGTTGAGTCTTGACAGTTCACAGTGTGGTGGCTGCTCTACTGTTTTCGACACCCCGACCAGGGTCTAAGTCTTTGGTTGGTGTTTTTCGCACCCCATCGCCGTATAGGGTGAGTATCAAGCAGTTGTCCGCCCGCTTTGATTTGCGGGCGGCAAGGACCTCTTACTGTGGCTCTACCTGATAGGGCTGGGGCGCAAGCCCCAGGTCCCGAGCATGTATGAGCCTCCCATTGCAGTGGTGCTGAGGTTTTGGGCGGGATTGCGGCTTACAAGGGTTCGGCCGTAATCCCCCACATGGTAGCCTCGCGCCCTTGGCTTATCAGCCTGGTACGTGAACCAAAGTGTCTGCGGCTCCTCTCGATTTGAGCTGGTTTTCCGTAGCAACGCCCTGTCATTTGTAGGGTAAAACTGACCTGTCTTCAGATCTATTTCCAGCACCCGTTCACTATTTGGTCAGACGAATTTATTGAGGGCTTTTGTTTGTCAATGACCAGGTATTTGAAATCTGCGGTTTCTGCGGAGTTAAACACGATTTCCGTAGCGTTCTTTCATTTGAGTGTTTGAGAGCTGACTTGTCGTCCGTGAGTCTAATACCAGCGTACGTTCATTATTAGACCCAAACGGCAGTGCTCTCGATTTGTCAGTTGTTCTACAGTATTGGCGCGTTTAGTCAAATTAAGCCGCAGGTTCCACACCTGGTGGTGCCCTTCCGTCAATTCCCTTAGCGAGACAATCAAGTTTCTTAAAGGGTAGCCCCAAAAATTTTCGAGGGTCTAATTCCAGCACATGTTCTCTATTAGACCCCACGAAGGTGTACTTTTTGATAGTCATTCTGCAGTATTGGCGTATATTGCGGTGACGTCGACAGGTTAAAGGTCAAATGTAATATCTGCTGGTTTTGGGAAGGAAGGTGCTGACGTGATTCTTTGAGTAGAAATGTTCGTCGCACGGAAAACTTTCACATGTTTTGAAAATATTTGTTAAGTTAATTTTAAAACCTCAATTTAATGAATACTAAATGACTTTTTCAATGGCAATAGAACATTGTTATCAGCATATAACATATTTGGTTTCTGTTTTGGAATTGAGACTGACGTTTGGTTTCTGTTCATGTACATGGGCCGATAAACGAAATACGACAAGAATTAAGCACATCAATTATAAATGTTGAAAACAAAATGGGAACAACATGGCAGTTGTAGAATATGTATTTGTTTTTATTGAAGAGGACTATTAACAATTCCAGGATGTGTATGGGAAAGTGAAGCTTGGTCGTGTTCGATACCATATGCATTGTGTGTTATAGTGTGTATTACTTGCACATTTGATGGCATGTGTCATTTGTTTTCATCTTCTTCTTCTTTGACTTTCGTCCTGAAAAGCACGCTGTGACGTTGTGTCGTAGGTTGCAGCAAGGCTGCGATATCTACGCCTATCGGACTAACACATCCGATTTCAGCTACATATTTTATGAGTATCTGATTTGTCATATTACACTAGTGATTATTGCTACCTGTTTTTGCAAGGCCGTCACGTGGAGGGTAAATAAGGTCTTAGTGAACTATGGTTCGCTGACCCAGATGGAAGTAGACAGCTATGAGTCCCTGGCTGCTGTCACCCTGTTCACTGTTTCATCTTGGTCACGCTTGCGTAAACCTGAAGACATGTAACACGTATAAACCTGAAGACATGTAACCTTGTAAAAACTTGGAGACATTTATCACTTGTAAAAATGTGAAAATTTGGAGTTAGTTTTATTTCCACTTTACCGTTGAGCGTCGTGGGGAACTTAAGTCGTCTGTCCTGCGCCAAGTGTAATGCGTCAGTCAATGTGAGTCCGTGCCGCTGCACAATCACTCTAAGGTCAACTATCCACCTGCCTCGCGGTCGACCCTTATCCTGTAGCCAGATCTGCCAGCGTTGTAAGCCATCAGTGGAAGTTGATGAGGGTGCACTCCCATGGGATGACCAAACCAACTTATTTTCTGCCTGGAAATGCCTTCGGCACAAGACGTAGTGCCGACCATACTGTGAATGTCGTTGTTCTGAATTCTGTCTTTCTTGTTAACACACAAATATCACCTCATGTATAACTGAAGCAGGCTATCTGATAAGCAGTGGCAAAAATGATGGACCACAGAAGTGACATTTTTCACACCTAGTTTTGATTTCTCTATCATAGATTCCATTAGCTGTCAAAATATTTTCCAGATATTTCAACTCTTGGCCCTGCTTGAGGTTGATTTTCTTTATATTTAGGTAAAGTGGACCAGGTTATCGGCTAATCCTCAAAGTTTTTGTCTTTGATGTGCTAATCTTCAGATTATATCTTTCACAGCTTGCAAATCGCGTCCATATGATTTATAATTCACCTCCATTTTCATACATTAGGCATTAGTCGTCAGCAAAGAGTAGTTTATGACTTGAGTTCGGATCAATTACTGGAGTTGCAATTTGGCAAGATTCTGTTAGTAGTCCATCATTTTTTGTTTCACGGTTCTTCTTTGTCTTTTTTATTACTCGCTTAGCATTTGGTCTCGCTAAATGGCAAAACTATTGTCATGCGTTTTGGATTACAGCCTTACTTTGTATTATTTATGTTTAGACTATTGATTTTTTAACTTGGGCATTCCATCAAGCTGTTTGTTTTCTTTCTTCGCATAAACTTTTTATGCTACATATAAGTGTAGGCTCCACATATGTTTTTATGCTACATGTAAGTGTAGTCTCCACATATGTTTTTGTGCTACATGTAAGTGTAGGCTCCACGTAAGTGTAGTCTCCACATATGATTTTGTGCTACATGTAAGTGTAGGCTCCACGTATGTTTTTGTGCTACATGTAAGTGTAGGCTCCACGTATGTTTTTGTGCCACATGTAAGTGTAGTCTCTAAATATGTTTTTGTGCTACACGTAAGTGTAGTCTCTACATATGTTTTTGTGCTACATGTAAGTGTAGGCTCAACATATGTTTTTGTGCTACATGTAAGTGTAGTCTCCGTATATGTTTTTGTGCTACATGTAAGTGTAGTCTCCGTATATGTTTTTGTGCTACATGTAAGTGTAGTATCCGTATATGTTTTGTGCTACATGTAAGTGTAGTATCCGTATATGTTTGTGTGCTACATGTAAGTGTAGTATCCGTATATGTTTTTGTGCTACATGTAAGTGTAGTCTCCGTATATGTTTTTGTGCTACATGTAAGTGTAGTATCCGTATATGTTTTTAAGCTAGTCCATTAGCTCGTATACAAATTCTTAGTTGAAGGTCTCAAGTATTGTCATCATTTCATATCATATTTCAGTTTTGATATTTCTTTCGTCTAGTTTTGTTTAGATCTGTGGCGATTAATGGTCACTTTTAAAAATGAATTTTAATAGGCTGTGGTGCATGCAATAGTATAACTGGCCGGTGATCTGTATCTGTAGTTATATATTACTCTGGAGTCTGCTATATTTCTACTATGTCAATGTCTTATTAAGGGTGTTCGTCTATCGCGTGTGAAGAAGACTACTATCTTTATTCCGTGACCTGGACAATTTTCTCCTTTTGCTGTGTCCGCGGACATGGGTGACTTGCGAGAGGATATTAATTCAAAGTAAGGAATGTTTGCACAGTTTGACCTAACCCTCTTCTGAGTTACTTTTGACCAGTAACAAGACTTTATCGAGAAAATTGGAGATAGCGCAGGATGCAGATTTGTCCTCAGGGTATACTCCTGAAGCCTTTCCCGTAAACAGGTATCCGTCAAGGCAGCGGGAGTGGGACATCCAGTACGTCCGCAATATAGGATGACTAGGACTAAATCTCTATGTTCATAACAAATGGCAAAGGTAAGAACGAAATAATGTTCCAGATATTCACAAAGTGATGTTACAAAGTGAAAGTCAAAGTCACTCACATAGCGATATATTGCATATATCAGCTACCCATAGCTGACTGCTAGCGGCAGGGCCAGCGAACCAGAGCTGCCAAGACCCTTCTACACTTCCACTCGGTGATCCTGGATAAAAGGCTGCAACAGGGCAGACTGGCTAAGGAGAAGGGATAGAAGAGAGAATGCTAACCCGGTACTCAACAAATGCTTGCTGAAGTCGGATGTGTTGGACCGAAAGGTGCAAATATCGCAGTCAAGCTGTATATTACGACACAACGCATTCCGTTCTCTAGACTACATCCTGCTACTTAAGCCCTTTTCAGGGTTTGGTAGCCGAAGATTGAGAACGAACAAAGCCAAATCCATATGCACTATGATTGATCCGGCTTTCCTGAACCCACAAAAAAGGCAGCGGAGGTAATCTAGTCAATTTGTGATGGTGTTCGTGAACCAAAGAGACAAGTCACACAAATGTGATCAATGACAATGACAATTGAATTACTAGTCCCATATAGCTGGTAATCCATTTGGTAATCCATTAATCATCTTGAGTATCAAGCAGAGGCAGAGGCACTGAAGGCTGCAGTAAAAGCAATGATGACACTCGAAAGCAATGAAAGCCAGATAGTCCTGTTTACAGATGTCCTGGTCGTGGTTACAGCACTAAAAAGCAAGAAAAATACTGAACAATGATTTAAGAGCAGTACTTTGTCAACTATGCCAGCAGTCCGGACCAAAAGGAGTAGTTGTACAGTGGGTTCCATCCCACTGTAACATCCAAGGCAACGAGGAGGCAGACAGACTGGCAAAAGAAGGTGCAAGACTACCACAACCAGATACTAGTGTGACCTACGAAGAGTCCAAAAGGTTTGTTAGGGCCAGATACAGGGCCAAATGGGAAACAGACCAAAATGGCAATATAAAAAATGATGCCTATTACCAGCTGAACAGAAGAGAGCAGGTCGTGGCCTTCAGACTCCGCACAGGCCACAACAGGCTGAGGTACCATATGTTCAATAAACACTGACGAATGCACCTGTGGTACAGGGAAAATGACCGATGAACATCTGATGCAAAATTGCTCGACATACGAGGACCAGAGAAAGCACATGTGGCCATCACCAGTGGCAACACTATACAAGCTCTATGGCAGTGTTGACAGCCTCAGGATGACAGCTGCTTACTTCGAACAAATTCAAGTTGACGTCTGACAGCGTACGAAGAAGAAGAAGACGAAGAAGAAGAAGAATAAGAAGAAGAAGAAGAAGTATCACACACAAGGCAATCAGAGTTACATTAATATGAAATGCTGGGAGTCGCTGTTGTCGAGGGGTAAGGCAGTCGCTCTCATAGCGATGAACGAAAACGGTGGGGGATCGAATCCCGAGGGTTTCAAGCGATCCGTGGTCCCAAAGGAGGTCTTCATCTTGAGTTACCTCCAGTGTTGTCTTGACTTATATCTTGCGACTGGGTCAAGGTAGCTCTGGTCCAGAAAGTGAAATTGACAACCAGTCCCTTGTTGTTTCCCGCACTATAATCCAAATACAGCGCAAGTTACACCAAGACTAAACCGTCTGCTGATGGTGCCATTATATCTATATTTGAAGTCACGTATCACTTCTTTATATCTGATCGATTTATCGTTAATCCACTTGTGTCGTTAGCCGTCTTCGGGAGGTGTGACCTCCTTTGTTCCATTTCTTTAGATAGGCGAAATTCCGTTGATGACTTGCCAGATCAATCCCAATATCTGGAAACGTAAATTTGAACAAGTTAGACCCGCAGCATGTCTGGCGCCATCTATGCCGCTCCGCTAACCACACAACCAAGACATAAGGTTACAGCCACGTAATCCACTTTTGGCGACATATTCTCTGTGAGGTGAGAATCCGTAGAATAATTTGAATAGATTTTTAACTTGAATTTTGCCGAGGAACTACCAAAGCATTTTTAACGTGCGCTCAACGGAAAACGGGTGTCTGATCTGACTACTCACAGTTCAGGGAAATGTTTACCGGATGAATCATCAAAGTGAACAAAATCCCGGTCTCAACCGTGATTTGAACCCACGACCTCCAACACCCGAGGCGGAACACCTTACCTTGAGACCACTGGGACCCCACCCCTTATATATCTGTGGAGACAGAGATTTTGTCACCTGGAGCAATTGGTGAAAGTGACCCCTGACCTCTGAGTAGTGAGATCAGACACCCGTGTGCGGTGACGTGCACGTTAACAATTCTTTTGCAGATGTAAATCGAAAAGAATAAGCTTAACAAACGCTGCTCGGACAAAATTCCAGTTGAAAATCTACTAAAATTATTCTAGGCATTGTCGCCCCACAGAGAATATGTCGCAAAATGAGGACTGTGTGGATATAACATCTGGTCTTGGTTTTGTGGTTAGCGGAGCCTCATAGATGGCGCCTGACAGGCTGCGGGTCTACCTTGTTCTAATTTTGGCCTCCACCACTACCAGTCCCAAACATAGGCGATCGTATATTCAATGGTCTACCAACCTAACGGTATGTAACTGATGCTGGGAATGACCTGGCAAGTCACCAGTGGATATTCGCCTGCTAAAAAATATGAAACAAAGAAGGTCACACCTCCTCACGACGTATAAGGACACAAGTGGACTGAAGGTAGATATATAGATCTTTTGTCATGCATCACTTATATAAATCTGAATGCACGTAGGACCTGTATAAATCGAATGCCATGTATCATTTGCATTAATCTCATGTCACGCATAACTTACATATTTCATCTGTCACTACGATATGTTTGATGTGATGCCCCACATGTATATGTATAACATGTCATTGTCTCACGTCTGACGTTGTGCGTCTAGTGACAGGTGTCATGTGACACGTTTGCACTTATGAAGTTGTTATGAGCCTTATGTACTGCCGTATCCTGTCAAGAGTCATGCGGCCTTTGTCCAATTCCACGTGATGTGGACCTCGTGTCTGAGATCTGCATTGCACGAGTTTGACGTGATATGCTTCTCGTGCATGATATCACGTGACATTTTACATGGCGAACGTGTTAATGGCCTCGTGCAGAATATCAAGTGACACTTCCACGCCTTGAACGTATTATTGGTCTCGGGTCTGATGCCATGTGGCCCTTGTACATGTGAACGTGTTATTGGTCTCGTGTCTGATGTCATGTGGTCCTTGTACATATTGTATGTGTTATTGGTCGCGTGTCTGATGTCATGTGGGGCTTGTACATATTAGATGTGTTATTGGTCTCGTGTCTGATGTCATGTGGTCCTTGTACATATTGGATGTGTCATTGGTCTCGTGTCTGATGTAATGTGGCCCTTGTACATGTTGGACGTTTTATTTGTCTCGTATCTGATGTCATGTGGTCCTTGTACATGTGAACATGTTATTAGTCCTGTTATTGATGTTGCGTGTCACTTGAACATATCTGACGAGTTATTATCTCACGTCTACAGCTATTTCCCACTGGAACCTATCTGACGAGTTTTTGGTCTTGGTCGACAGCTTCGTGTCTCTTGTAAATATTTGGTGGGTAAAACAACGTGTTCGGTGTCACGTGTCTCGGTTCTGGTGTCATGTGTCTCGTTTCTGGTGTCATGTGTCTCGGTTCTGGTGTCATGTGTATATCTTTCGGGATTTTTGAGTCTGACGTCATGCGTCTCGCGTCAGACTATGTTCGTCACGTGCACGTTTGTCGTTTTCTGAGGAAGAAGGTAAGTAAGTTGCCCGTCACAAGCGAAGATGGCGACATCATCAGACTGTTCTCGTCCTGAAGATGTAACTTGAGCTGAATTTGGATTATAGTGAGAAAGAAGCTGCGCTAGACATCAATCTCACTCTCTCGTCCAGAGTTACCGGGAACCAGTGGCAAGACATACAATCAAGACGACTGGAAGTAGATCAAGATGCAGACAGTCAGGTCGTACAATCCGTGAGACCAGGTGACTTGTGGGAGTCGATCTCCACCATTTCCTTGACGATTTGAGAGGCGAATGTTGTACCTCTCGACAGCATCAGCCCCCCCCCCTCTTCCACGCGTAGACTAGAAGACGCCGCTGCTGACCAGCGCCCACATCTGTAGGTCTAGGTGAAAGACCATTAACCCACGGCTGAGGGAGATTCCGGTCGTGGCATGCAATGAAAATGGACGCAATTTCCAAGTAGGTCGTGCACACCACCAAGGACGGTGCGCAGTCTGTAGTGACGTCCTATCCAACAACGTGTATTCTATAACACACGAAGAACAGATCGTGTTTTCTCCGAATTCCGAGGAAAATCACACACACAGGCTTCCTGTGAATAGCGTAGGATGTGCTAGAAAACAATCGCCAAACGACACTGCGCTCCATACATTAATTGGAACGAATAAACCAGACGGAAATCGCAGACCAAGACAGCAGCTGCTGCTTGGTCGTCATCTTACAAGTAGGTAGGTAGCTTACGTGACATGTACCGTCGAGCCAACGGTCCGTGAACACAATATGGGTGGCTGAGACCCATGGCTCATGGAATGAGCGATCGTTCCAACGGTCCGTGAACACAATATGGGTGGCTGAGATCCAAACCTCATGCAATGAAAATAATTAAACCCAACCAGATGGAGCGTTTCCCATGCTTGATGTCCACGACCTGTTTTAAGAGCTGATATGTGGGGACGTCGTCTGCTAAATGGGCCACATGTTCAAATAGGACCAAACGGCGACGGCTTAGCATTATGAATGTGCTTTCGAATTCTTTGCATAGGATGGCTTTGTCGTGCGAAACCAAACCATATCAATGGATCGCAAGAATTCACCTCTGGCTGTTCACGTGGAGGGCCTTAAAGCGCTTCTGATCGTTTTGCAGAGTAGTTCAGGGTCTCGAAACTTTACTGGATGTAAACGACACAAGTTATGTCAATCCGAAAATTGGTTTTCAGTGATATCTCCTGGTCGTTTCAGACAGACTCAATACGGGGCTTACATATCGGCAGGCTTCAAATGTTGTCATAGTTGGTTATACATTAACGGCGTGACGAGATTCTCATATCTGGCGTAACTTGTACATGGTTAGCGTGCTGTCAGCCTCGTGTCTGATGTGTAGTGTTACTTGTACATGGTTAGCGTGCTGTCAGACTCGTGTCTGAAGTGTAGTGTTACTTGTACATGTTTAGCGTGCTGTCAGACTCGGGTCTGATGTTTAGTGTTACTTGTACATATTTAGCGTGCTGTCAGACTCGTGTCTGATGTGTGGTGTTAATTGTACATGTTTAGTGTCCTGTCAGACTCGTGTATAATGTGTGGTCTTATTTGTGCATGTTTAGTGTGCTGTCAGACTCGTGTCTGATGTGTGGTCTTATTTGTGCATGTTTAGTGTGCTGTCAGACTCGTGTCTGATGTGTGGTGTTAATTGTACATGTTTAGCGTGCTGTCAGACTTGTGTCTGATATTATTTGTTCACTGCATTAGTAGGGTAAGTCTCACTTATAATGTTTGACATGCTCTTAGTCTCGTATTTAATGCAATAAGTAATTTGTACATTTTTGAAATGATTATGTTCTTGTGTTTTCGTATTTCATGCATCACTTCTGCATATAATGTGAGTTTCGTGACTTTTGTCATTTCTCACGTGTGCATGTCTGACTTGTTGGGAGTTTCGTGACAGATATCATTTCACATGTTTGCATGTCTGACTTGTGAGTTTCCTAAAAGATCTCATTTCTCATGTGTGCATATCTGACTTGTGAGTTTCGTGACAGATGTCATTTCTCACGTGTGCATGTCTGACATGTGAGTTTCGTGACAGATGTCATCCACACTGTTTAATGACGTGAAGCAAAACTGTCCTCCCCCACCCACACTGTTTAATGACGTCAAGCAAAACTGTCCTCCCTCATCGACACTGTTTAATGACGTCAAGCAAAACTGTCCTCCCTCATCCACACTGTTTAATAACGTCAAGCAAAACTGTCCTCCCTCACCCACACTGTTTAATGACGTGAAACAAAACTGTCCTCCTCACACACACTGTTTAATGACGTCAAGCCAGACTGTCCTTCCTCACCCACACTTTTTAATTACGTCAAGCAAGACTGTCCTCCCTCACCCACACTGTTTAAGGACGTAGGCAAGACTGTCCTCCCTCACCCACACTGTTTAATGACGTCAAGCAAGACTGTCTTCCCTCACCCACACTGTTTAATGACGTGAAGCAAAACTTTCCTCCCTCACCCACACTGTTTAATGACGTCAAGTAAAACTGTCCTCCATCACCCACACTGTTTAATGACGTCAAGCAAGACTGTCCTCCCTCACATACACTGTTTAATGACGTCAAGCAAGACTGTCCTCCTTCACCCGCACTGTTTAATGACGTCAAGCAAGACTGTCCTCCTTCACCCGCACTGTTTAATGACGTCAAGCAAGACTGTCCTCCCCCACCCAAACTGTTTAATGACGTGAAATAAAACTGTCGTCCCCCACCCAAACTGTTTAATGACGTGAAACAAAACTGTCCTCCCTTACCCACACTGTTTAAGGACGTCAAGCAAGACTGTCCTCCCTCACCCACACTGTTTAATGACGTCAAGCAAGACTGTTTTCCCTCACCCACACTGTTTAATGACGTGAAGCAAAACTTTCCTCCCTCACCCACACTGTTTAATGACGTCAAGTAAAACTGTCCTCCATCACCCACACTGTTTAATGACGTCAAGCAAGACTGTCCTCCTTCACCCACACTGTTTAATGACGTCAAGCAAGACTGTCCTCCTTCACCCGCACTGTTTAATGACGTCAAACAAGACTGTCCTCCCTCACCCACACTGTTTAATGACGTCAAGCAAGACTGTCCTCCCTCACCCACACTGTTTAATGACGTCAAGCAAGACTGTCCTCCCTCACCCACACTGTTTAAGGACGTCAAGCAAGACTGTCCTCCCTCACCCGCACTGTATAATGACGTCAAGCAAGACTGTCCTCCCTCACTCACACTGTTTAATGACGTCAAGCAAGACTGTCCTCCCTCACCCACACTGTTTAAGGACGTCAAGCAAGACTGTCCTCCCTCACCCGCACTGTATAATGACGTCAAGCAAGACTGTCCTCCCTCACCCACACTGTTTAATGTCGTCAAGCAAGACTGTCCTCCTTCACCCGCACTGTTTAATGACATCAAGCAAAACTGTCCTGCCCCACCCACACTGTTTAATGACGTGAAACAAAACTATCCTCCCTTACCCACACTGTTTAATGACGTCAAGCACGACTGTCCTCCCTCACCCACACTGTTTAATGACGTCAAGCAAGACTGTCCTCCCTCACGCACACTGTTTAATGACGTCAAGCAAGACTGTCCTCCCCCACCCACACTGTTTAATGACGTGCAGGAAGACTGTCCTCCCCCACCCACACTGTTCAATGACGTGCAGGAAGACTGTCCTCCCCCACCCACACTGTTTAATGACGTCAAGAAAGACTGTCCTCCCCCACCCACACTGTTTAATGACGTCAGGTAAGACTGTCCGCCGCCACCCACACTGTTCAATGACGTCAAGTAAGACTGTCCTCCCCCACCCACACTGTTTAATGTCGTCAAGTAAGACTGTCCTCCCCCACCCACACTGTTTAATGACGTCAAGCAAGACTGTCCGCCCCACCCACAATGTTTAATGACGTCAAGAAAGACTGTCCTCCCCCACCCACACTGTTTAATGACGTCAAGCAAGACTGTCCTCCCCCACCCACACTGATTAATATGGTCTATGTAGCAATATTCTCTGAGCCTGCTGAAGTTACTGCTACGTGCGTAATCATCATGCATATGCTGTGCCGGTGAAAGAGAAGGAGTGAGGTTGTGGGGGTTCTTCAATATAATGTGTCTTCGGTCAATCACTAACTTGTCAGATGTTACCATCTTGGATCTCATATTTGCTGACGATTGCGCCCATGAGTTCTAGCTCAGAGCATGACATGCAGTTCAAAACTGACTGGTTTTCAAATGTGCAGCCAGTTTGGTTTGGCAAAAAAGAACCAAGGTTCTGTTGCAGTCTTCTGTAGGGAAGCCGTAGCACGAACATACCATCACAGTGCACAACCAGAGTGTACGGGTGGTAGATAGATGTACATACCTTGACAGTACCATAGCAAGATTTACTCCTCATCATAAACAATATTGTGCACCGGCTGGAAAGTGTTAGAATAAAGAAACAATTGAAACATTGACACAAATCATAGACCCAACACTATCCACACATTGACACTAACAGCAGGCCCACCACTATCCACACATTGACACTAACAGCAGGCCCACCACTATCCACACATTGACACTAACAGCAGGCCCACAACTATCCACACATTGACACTAACAGCAGGCCCACCACTATCCACACATTGACACTAACAGCAGGCCCACAACTATCCACACATTGACACTAACAGCAGGCCCACAACTATCCACACATTGACACTAACAGCAGGCCCACAACTATCCACACATTGACACTAACAGCAGGCCCACAACTATCCACACATTGACACTAACAGCAGGCTCACCACTATCCACACATTGACACTAACAACAAGTCCACCACTATCCACACATTGACACTAACAACAGACCCACCATTATCCACACATTGACACTAACAGCAGGCCCACCACTATCCACACATTGACACTAACAGCAGGCCCACAACTATCCACACATTGACACTAACAACAGGCCCACAACTATCCACACATTGACACTAACAACAGACACAACACTATCCGCAGATTGCTAGAAACAATTGTTCCAACTACCATGCTACTCAGACGCTTACTGGAATATGCTAGAGAAAGCGTGTAACAACGTCCCTAATCTAATCTGAGTGTAGCTTCCTGTTAGCCAACAGCAATTATGTAAACTAGAGATACTAACAGAGCACTAGGAACAGTATACTGGGAGCCCAATAATTCTTAATTCAAATAGAGAAAGTGGTCAGCCGGGCTCTTTGTGAATGGCAAGAACAAGAATAGCACCACTGCTTCACAGAAAGCATGTTGTAAGAGGCGACTAACTGTGTGACATGGCATAACACCGCCTATGGTTAGGTGGTTCCTTTGGAGCTGCATAGATGGCGCCTAACAGGCTGCGGGTCTACTTTGCTCTAGTGTTTGAGTCTATAGAGATGGATTCGCACATCGGTTAACCCCCCTCCGTAAGCGCTTGTCCCAACGCAGCGGAGTATTAAGCTGCTCAAGGCCAGCCAGCTAAGCAGGAAACTCTTCTCCTGGCTTTATCCAGCTCATACCAGAACTGGGACCTGCACAGGGGCATCTGCCTCTGTAGAAGTACAGGTCGACTAAGTGGGACCTACACAGGGACATCAGTTTATGTAGAAGTACAGGTCGACTAGGTGGGACCTGCACAGGGACATCTGTTTATGTAGAAGTACAGGTCAACTAAGTGGGATCTGCACAGGGACATCTGTTCCTCTAGAAGTACAAGTCGACTAGGTGGGACCTGCACAGGGACATCTGTTCCTCTAGAAGTACAGGTCGACTAGGTGGGACCTGCACAGGGACATCTGTTCCTCTAGAAGTACAAGTCGACTAGGTGGGACCTGCACAGGGACATCTGTTCCTCTAGAAGTACAGGTCGACTAAGTGGGATCTGCACAGGGACATCTGTTCCTCTAGAAGTACAAGTCGACTAGGTGGGACCTGCACAGGGACATCTGTTCCTCTAGAAGTACAGGTCGACTAAGAACTTAGAAGAACTAACAATAGGAAAAGGTATATTTGAAAGTAGGCAGACTTCAACCAATGAAAGTGTGAGATTTGAAAAAAAGAAACGGCCATGATGGTCCACAGAAGAAAGTCTAGGAAGATAGAACGCAGAGAAATAGGGGCAGATCATGAAATGCCGTTGTGACACAAACATGCAGAGACATGGTGCAGCGATGTATGCTGAGTTGAACTAAACGAACGCACAACATAGTTAACAACAGCTTTCAATGAGCAGATAAACACAAAACAATCCCAACATCAACACAGTATCACAAACAAACAAAATTACTTACGATCTTCAAGTTCAAAACAAACGAAAGAACAACAACAACAACAACAACAACAACAACAACAACAAAAAGCAGAGGTATTTACAATTAAATCAAAGGCAGAATATCTTCATTTGCTGTTCGCTCTAATAGGGTCATCACTTAAGTTGTCCTGGATAGCACATTTAGTTGGGCCCATTCTCATTCTACCCAACAAAGCTTATTCGCGATGCATGCTGGGATAATAGTCTGTGTAGTGTCTGAAAAATGTAGAGGAGCAAGTATAATCCATTGCATTTAAGTAGCTCTAACTTTGGCCAAGTGAGACGGTAAGAACTAAACCTCTTTCAGTTTTCTTACCTGTATTGGGTTTATACCTGAACAGTAGACATGTGTCAGAACCAGAATAATGCGGTCCACTGAAGGAAAACCTTTGATTACTTGTCAACTAGCAAACTTTGAACAATAGAGGACACGAGACGATGCTTTGATCGTAGGTATAATATTGGTTGGAAATGCATTAAGAAAGTAGTAGGTCTTGAAACAACGGACGAGAATAATTGATGTATCCTGTTCCTACTGAACAGACATACCAAATAAACAGAGGTATCTTAGAGACGCTCAGCAACAGCCACATCTGACTTGACGCAAGCCACCTACCACTCGTCCGGGGCACAACGAAAATATCAAAATAACAAATGGTGGGATACAGGAAGTCATAGAGAATGCCTACTCCCGAGTCAAGAAAATGGAATAATAGATGCAACATGATATTAACAAATAAAGGACACCGCAAATATGTAGAAATTGTGACAAATAAAATCATATTTGTGGCGCTCATATGTAATATTACTCCTCGCGCGCTAGAAACAGAAGGTCAGAGGTCAAATGAATACATATGAGCTACCACAGGAAATCCCCATCATTTCATAGAATTATGTTCATCATCATCATGTCACGTATTTTTTCCAGAACGTAGTCTCCGTCCCGGCAGCTCTATATGCATTTCGGTTTAGGGAGTGTCGGTCTGTGTCATACGGAAACATCACCAGGCTGGCGGTAATGTTCTATTGCCGGAGTTGTGGTCTTTTCTTCCTTCCAGATACCATCCATTATGACTCTTTCCAGACATCTATTTCTCATGAACTTTTTTAGTCCTTACAGGTCCAAGACAAAGACAGGGCATGATAATTAGCTGGTTGCGTTAAATATTTGGTTGGGAACAACTGACATAGAAGCACAAGATAGCGATGAACCCAGAGTGTGAGCTGCATAGGTTATACTGTGGATGGGTGAAAAGAAGGGTTGATGGACAGATAAAGGCAGTAATAACTCTCTCCACCTTGATCTGTTCGAAGCCACAGGCACAGGTACTCCTGTTCTGATTCATTATTTCCATTCTGACGTAAATGGTGCTTTCCCAGACTGTCTAAGGTCGGCGCCTATTTGACAGTCCTTCCTGGGGTTCTTAAGCATGTCGATTGTAGTGATAGGTTATCTACATAGGGCCTGGTCGATCCAATTTCAGAGTCGACCTATGGAGATTGTATGCATATCTTTCTGCCTTCCCTGGACAACCAGTTCTTGATTAATGATAGTATTCTGTCACAACATTCTACCAATTGACGGATACTCCTCTCTCTTCAACTTGGCACCATACATTAGCACATAAGGTACGCACGCTTTGTGTATTCTCAGTTTGGTGTTTGTGTTGTACTTGACAAGACTTCCAAAATATTGTTGGACTGGCAAACGCGGCTCTGGTTGGTTAATTTGTCATTTTTTTTCTAGCGTTACTGTGTGTGTTCCAGTTATGTAACTGTGTCCGATTAGGCTAGTTATTTATATCCGATAGTAATTGATATATCACTCATTGCATTTAGTATCATGATTTCTGTCTTCTTGATCCCACTTGATTGTCGCCACTCAAATCTGATGCCCTACGTAGGCCAGGAACAGTGAGCACAAAGTAAGCCCCAACTTCGCTCCTGTCGCTCAGGACTGATGCTTTACGTTGACCAGGATCCGTCAGTACAAGTACAAAGTATACATTGTCAAGAATCCTTACAACATAATTGGAGCAAAATTTCGATATTTCTGGTAAGGGCACTACCAAGGTATTTAAAGCTTTCAACTGCTTGCAGGCGATGACCATATACAGCGATGGTTGGTTGGTGGTAGGACTACCCGGACGCACGTACAAACATTACCTTCGTTTTAATTGTTGAGAGTCTTCTTCTTCTTCCTCGTTCATCTTCAGACCTCAACTTCAGTGATTCTAACGAAGGCAGCAGTCGACTCAAGACTCTGTACGTTTCCGTACAGTTTCTCGTGGAAGGACACTGGCTGTTGCCAAATGCTACTTTTTTTGTCGGTATACAGTGGGCAGCACTGCAAAATATGTTCTGTCTTCATGGGGGCTGTGCCGCAGGCACAAAGATCTGTAGTGCCAATCTTGAACTTGTTGTACATATGGCATCTAAGTCTGTTGTGACCTGTGCGTAGCCGGATAGTTTTCACCTGGTCTCACCTGGAGAGTTGATGGTAGACATCGTTTTCTATGTGGCCAGGGTGGTCTTTTTTCCATTTTGCACTGTACGTCGCCCTGATGAATGTTTTTGTCTCATTGTATGTGATTTCTGTATCACTCTGCTGCAGAATTCCTCCCTCTCTGGTGAGTCTGTCTGCCTCCTCGTTGCTTGGAATGTTGCAGTGGGCTGGTATCCATTGGACTGTGCTATTTTTGAAGCACTAGGACAGGCGTTCGAGCGAGTTTGCCAGAGCAGCGAGTTCATTTTTGTGCTGGTTCTTGAGCGTCATTAACACTGCGAGGGCGTCTGTGAAAATGACCACTTGCTTGTCTGCCTGCTCCTTATGGTCTATAGGGGTTTCAGCTATAAGGGTTTCAGCTATAAGGGTTTCAGCTATAAGGTTTTCAGCTGCTTGTCTCAGGGCAATGGCTTCGGCACTGAAGTTGCTGCAGCGTCTCTCAGTGGCAAATGTTGCTGAGTATACTTTGATTTTTAGTTTTATAGTGATGCCTCCTCCTCCGTTTCCAATGCATCTTTGGCTGATCTATCCGTATAGGCGTGCGTCCAGGCTGTTTGTGGAGATTTTTGGTTGAAGTAGTTTGTAACTATGTGTTTGTTCTGTTTCTCTGTTTGTGACTTTCTGTCTTCGATGTTGGGGATATTGAATATACGATCAGGGAAGGGCCTTCCTTTCCAGAGGCAGCGGATGGAGCATGCTGGTATTGGTTTTATTTTTCGTTTAAGAGAGCAGCATTGTTTTTAATCTTTTCTTTTGCCTGGACTGTAAAACTTTTCCTTTTTAGCCGGCCGCGTCCCAACCCATTTAGTCTGTGATGCATTGGGGGATCCATGATTCTTTTGAATTTTTCCGCTTACTGTAGGATTCTGCAGTCTTGGCGGTCCTCCATTGGCTGCAGCCCAGTCACAGCTTCCAGGTCTTTTATTTGGGTGGACTTCAGGGCTCCTGTTATGATGCGGGCTGCTTGGTTCTGGGTGCGCCCTATTTTGTCAAAGTTTGATTTGGATGCCGTGGACCAAGTTGGAATGCTGTATTTAAAAACTAGTCTCACTCTGTCTGTATATAATTTCTTTAGTGTGTTTCTGTCAGCACCACAAGCAGTACCAGCAAGTTTCTTCATGACGGACATGCGTAGCCTCACCCTCAACTGGGTCCTTAAAATTTGCGCTTTCCAGGTGAGACGTCGGTCTAAGGAAACTCCTAAGAAGGTTGGAGCCTCATCTAGCCGTATCTCTTTTCCATTTAATTGGAGTTTTACTTGCTGCCGTGTGTTTGATAGGGAGAAGATAGTATGTGTCGTTTTTTGTTCATTTATTTTTAGTAGCCAGGTCTAGGACCATCTTTCATGGGCTGCAACAGAGCCTTGCATTCGTGTGCTGGCTGGAGTGATGTGTTTGTCAGTAGTCTACATGACCAGGTCATCAGCGTAGAGAGAATAGTGGATACTTTTGTACTTATTGGACGTTTTGGCGATATCATATATGTAAATAAGGAAGAGTGTAGGGGTCAATGGCTTTTTCAAGGTCTACCCATACAGCCAGAGTGTGTTTTCCTTCCTGGAAATTATCTTCGATTTCTTGTGCTATGTGGATTACTTGATCTTCCGTGGACCTGTGCTGCCTTAAGCCTGCTTGTTGTTGTTTAATGATTTGTTTTTCTTCGAGGTGCCAGCTGAGACTGGTATTTATTATGTTTTCCAGGAGCTTGCCTGTGCAGCTCAGGAAACTGATTGGGCCATAGCTATTTAGGTCAAGTATTGTTGAGAGTAAGAACAAAGTTAGTACACGCAGCTTGGGAAAGAAGACCAACGTCCATAATATACTGATCAGACATGTTAGGGTCAAGCAATACATGCTGGCCTCACCTCGGCTTCCAAGTAACCCTCCTTGGGAACGGGCTGTTTTCATGGCAGACTGGCTAATGAGCTGAGAGATCGACATGATCCCCGTAGTGACACGCAGATAAAGCCAAGCATAGTACAACCGCCTGGAGGATCCCTGTCCACCTTCATCAGTACACTCGGTATATGAGGAAAGCTACTGCAAACTGCCACTTAACGTCATTTTTCAGGGCGCACACAAGAGTAACTGATGCTGAGATTGACCTGGCAAGTCACCAATGGATTTTCACCTGCCCAAAAATATGAAACGAAGGAGGTCCCAATTCTCCACGACGTCAAACGATTTGTGGACTGAAGATGATCGACAAGAGAGTAACCTACCCAGTGCGGGCATTGGCAAACAACAACAAGTACTCGAAGATGAAAATACATTCATGGTCGCCTGTCATGTTCTGGGCACGTGATTATGGCGCAATCATCAACAAAGAGTTGATCTAAGGAGGTTGCTTCTTTAATCTTCGCGAGAACAGTAAGTACCTCTGATTGAACAGCAGCTCATACGTCCTGTATCTGATATGTCTGCCAGCAGCAGTCTTGTGTAGCGTCAGCAAGCACAACAACAAGTAGCATGACGTTGGAGGCCAGTACACTTACTTGTTTGACTCCATTTATGTCTTTGCTACCCATCATTCAGTGCACAAACCGACATGACATCACGAACATGGTGGACAACTATCGTTCCGGAGCAGTAGAATTTAGTCATGATTTTCCGTCTTTGTTGCCAGTGCCAAAGATCTTGGTCAGTTCAACAAAAGTTAGGTACACATCACAATGCTGTTCCTGAAATCTCTCCTGAGTTTGACGAGCTGCAAATATCACGCGAACCTTCCCGCGACCAGCTCGGAAACCACAGTGGCTTTCTGGGAACAGCTCCTGGTCTAGATGAGTTGTTAAACGGTTGAGCAAGACTCGAGCCCTAATGTTTCGAGCGATCGGTATGAGTGAGTTTCCCTGGTGGTTATCACAAGATTGACGCTTGTTATTGCTCTTGTACTTGCGGACAATGGTAGATTCTGTCAGTCCATGTTGAATATTTCCTGCACACCAGATTGAGCGAAAGAGGTCTGTTAGCTTGTGTAGTAGCATGGTGCCTATTGCTTTGTAAATCTCAGTAGACATATCATCTGACTCAGCAGCCTGGGCTCTGGGCTGATAACATTCTCGATCTGGCCTGTACAGGGCTGGATATGAAGTTGTCGTTGTACATGAGGCATGCATGATACGGCTTGTTCACTAACGGCGGACGGACCTGCGTATCGCTAGATTTCTTCTGTCTTACTATTGAGCCAAACATCCAACATAGCCCTGAGCTTGTTCTGTAAAATCCTGAGAATATTAGTGAAGACTGACGTTTTGGAAGCTGAGGAGGGATCGTCTTCGTGGAATCTCAACAGGCGTTGCAGAAGAGAATATCATCATCGCACCCATCAAACCGGTCAGAGTGTCTGCGAACGGCATGACTAAAGTACAAACAACATCCTTCAGAAAAGCACAACAGCCAGTATGCTGTTCAGAACCCAGGACCCCGTGGGGTTCACTCTGCAGTTTAGAGATGTTAAGGCTCTTCACAAGTTTCTGACTGATGACGTCACATGGGCACTGTGTAGAGGTTAAATTGACTCCAAGAAAGTGGTTTGTTCTGTACTCAGCTCCACAGGCCGGTGTCACTCTCACATCTTGCCTGCAGCCCCATCTTGTGAAGACATAGTCAATCAGATGTCTCTGCTTGGATCGAGAGATCTTGGATGCATCCACGACGTCTTGTTGCGAGTGGGCATTTGTAAGATTGTATCAGAGATCCTGAGGGGCACATAGTTCATAGTTGAAGCTCACTGCTGTTACACTTACCCGTGCCATGTACTTCCTCGTAGGACTGATGGTCGGCCCTTGCATTAACGCCACAAAGGACACTGAGCTTCTCTAACTGGATAACCGAGGAGATGACAGCCTGTAGCTCCTTGTAGAATTTGTCTTTGATATTATCATAAATAAGCGTAGATCAATGTATTCTGATAATACTTGTACACAAAGACAAGGGGTGGGTCATACATACACAAAGACAAGGAATGGGTCACACACTTGCTCAAAGACAAGGAACGGGTCATACATACACAAAGACAAGTCCTGCCCATGAGGAGACTTTTCTCAAAGGGGACTAGGTTCGAGGACATATTTCATTATTGAGCTAAGAGGTATCCTCTCCATATCATGTACACTAACGCTGTTTAGCTCTCATCAACCGATGCACAATATGTAGAAATGGAATAAACAAAACCAGTATATTCTATACACGTTTTCACAAATCTATTCCGGTTTTCCCGAACGTTTTTAATTGAGTTATTGCTTATATGTGTGAGTGAGACCTTCTGTGTCACATCTTGGTTTTGTGAATGAGACCTTCTGTGTCGCATTTTGGTTTTGTGAGTGAGACCTTCTGTGTCGCATCTTGGTTTTGTGAGTGAGACCTTCTGTGTCGCATCTTGGTTTTGTGAGTGAGACCTTCTGTGTCGCATCTTGGTTTTGTGAGTGAGACCTTCTGTGTCACATCTTGGCTTTGTGAGTGACACCTTCTGTGGCGCATCTTGGCTTTGTGAGTGAGACCTTCTGTGGCGCATCTTGGCTTTGTGAGTGAGACATTCTGTGGCGCATCTTGGTTTTGTGAGTGAGATCTTCTGTGGCGCATCTTGTCTTTGTGATTGAGACCTTCTGTGGCGCCTCTTGCCTTTTGGGAGAATGACTGATATTACAAAAGTAATTAATACAGGGTAGCTTCAAAAAGTTCCCGGAATTAGTGGATTATATAGAAATAAGTTACAAAAGAATTATCTACAGTGCATTTTCTTCGGCAACTACACACATTTACCAACGTGCATACAGCTGCTGGAAACACATTCTTTGACACCTCTCTCAGCTGCTGGAAACATTCGTGGAACCCATTCTTTCACAACTCTCTCAGCATCCTTGAATCGCTGTCCTTTCAGTTCCGATTTCAGTCGAGGGAACAAGAAAAAATCAGCTGGTGCCAGGTCGGGAGAAGATGGAGGATGTTCCAAGGTAATCACATTGAGCTTTTCGGGGAACTGCTTCACCAGTAGAGATCGATGTGCTGGCGCACTGTCATGCAGCATAATCCAACTGTTTGTTCTCCATTGTTCTATTTGTTTTCTTCTGATTGCATCTCTTAGACGGCGGAGGATATCAACGTACATTTCCTTGTTAACCGTTCGGCCTTCAGGAATGAAATCATCGTAGACAAAAACATGAAAATTAAATAAAAAACTTCCAACACAACTTTTCCTTTGCTTTTGTCCAAACGAAATGTATGTGTCCTGGGAGATGTCGGAGATTTCCATTCAGAGGACTGACGTTTTGTCTGAGAATCGTACAAACAACAACCAGGTCTCATCTCCTGTGATTATTTTGTTGAGAAAATTATTATCTTGATCAGCCATTGTGTTTAGATCTCCTGCCAGAGTCAATCTCCATTATTACTGTTCAGGAGATAACATTTTGGGAATCATGTGTTGACAAACACGGTATTCGTGCCGTTCATTGTGAAGAATATTGTGGCAAATTTTAATATGGACAAGTCTTGACCATACACTTACACAAAGACAAGCCTTGACCACACGCTTTCACACAGACAGGCCAGGCCCATTCACTTACACAAAGACAGACGAGGACCATAGACTCAAACATTGACAAGCCTTGACCACACGCTTTCACAAAGACCGGCCAGGCCCATTCACTTACACACAGACAGGCCAGGACCATACACTTACACAAAGACAGCAGGCCCATACACTTACACAAAGACAGGCCAGGACCATACACTTACACAAAGACAGCAGGCCAGGCCCATTCACTTACACAAAGACAGGCCAGGAACATACACTTACACAAAGACTAGGCTTGGACAAACACTTACACAAAGACTAGCCTTGGACAAACACTTACACAAAGACTAGGCTTGGACAAACACTTACACAAAGACTAGCCTTGGACAAACACTTACACAAAGACTAGGCTTGGACAAACACTTATACAAAGACCAAAGACTAGGCTTGGACAAACACTTACACAAAGACCAGCCTTGGACAAACACTTACACAAAGACCAGCCTTGGACAAACACTTACACAAAGACTATCCTCGGACAAACACTTACACAAAGACCAGCCTTGGACAAATACTTACACACAGACCAGCGTTGACCCCACATTTGCACAAAGACAGGAGATAAATAGTGGCCAATCAAATTGCTATCGTTAAACAGGATGATAAAGATGGCGGCTAGCTGAGGTCGGCATAGACTAAACAACTGATTGTCACTTCAACCATCTCGCTCGAATCTTCATTTAATTGCTCTGTGTATGATCGCATGTACGTGTTTTTTGCTTCCGTAAAGTTGGAGTAATACACAAGTGGGAGACAACGTGGATTGAATTGATTTTCGACCAGTGAGAAAAGGTAAATGACAGGAGCGAGAGATAGAAGAAGAACATGATCGAGTTGTTTTGTTTCACTTCTTCGCTCCAATCAGCTTGACGTGGACAGACCTTCACGCAAGTCTCTACAGTCAGTCCAGACTTGTGCAATTGTCTCCAGTTTTTTATTTAGCTTCGCCGTGTTTTTCTATTATAGGTATCTATATCTTTTAATTTTATTCTGCGTCTTTCTCGGCATGAGCTGCCTGTCCGGCGTTCTCATTCCAGGACTGAGTCTGAAAATCTCATTCCAGGATTGAGTCTGAAAATCTCATTCCAGGATTGAGTCTGAAAATCTCATTCCAGGATTGAGTCTGAAAATCTCATTCCAGGATTGAGTCTGAAAATCTCATTCCAGGATTGAGTCTGAAAATCGCCTTGCTGCAAAAAAGGAGACAGTCAGGCCAGTTGTCGTTCGGGTGGCTTGGTCCACGTCATATACCTTTGTGGTTTGGCGTGAGGAGTTCATTCGATAGCCAGTCTCATAAACTGATGAAAGCGATGACAACGTTTGTGACGAGGAAGGTGTTTATGATGAAATACCTTTATTATCGCGTGCTCTCTGGTGTTATGTGGGCTATTGCGCAGTGCAAATAACATTCCATGCATTATTTACATTTTGTAAATGCTGAAGATATTGCGACAATAAAGTGCTGGGTTGAGGCCAATGCTACTTGATATCTCAGTCAGGACCCAGCCCAGTGTCATTTCTCGGTCTAGCAGATTGTAGCTAGATTACGACAGGCGTAGGTTAGCGCTGTATGTTGTACACAAGTAATAATAAAATAGGAATATAAATAGTGCTGCAACATCATTGTGATATGACGCTGGGATAATACTGAACCAATCCAGATGTATCAAAGGCTAGACTTCTAGAGTTACAGACAGAACAGCACATGCGCGTAATACCAGGGTAGGAGGCGTGGGAGGGGGGGGGGGGTTGGAGTTTCGCGAAAGCTGTGGCCTACATCTTGACTGGTCGACTTCTGTTCACGCCTGAGGCGATATTTATATTCTATAGCTACGAAAATAGTTCCTCTTTTCTTTTTTTGGCCACAGATTGCACGAACATTGTCTCAATAGAAGGATATCCGTCGGTGTACGTGGATTTGAAACCATCATACGAAAGAAAGAGAAACTTGGCCACAGGATTGCACGAACATTGTTTCAATAGAAGGATATCCGTCGGTGTACGTGGATTTGAAACCATCATACGAAAGAAAGAGAAACTTGGCCACAGGATTGCACGAACATTGTTTCAATAGAAGGATATCCGTCGGTGTACGTGGATTTGAAACCATCATACGAAAGAAAGAGAAACTTGGCCACAGGATTGCACGAACATTGTCTCAATAGAAGGATATCCGTCGGTGTACGTGGATTTGAAACCATCATACGACAGAAAGAGAAACTTGGCCACAGGATTGCACGAACATTGTCTCAATAGAAGGAAATCCGTCGGTGTACGTGGATTTGAAACCATCATACGAAAGAAAGAGAAACTTGGCCACAGGATTGCACGAACATTGTTTCAATAGAAGGATATCCGTCGGTGTACGTGGATTTGAAACCATCATACGAAAGAAAGAGAAACTTGGCCACAGGATTGCACGAACATTGTCTCAATAGAAGGATATCCTTCGGTGTACGTGGATTTGAAACCATCATACGAAAGAAAGAGAAACTTGGCCACAGGATTGCACGAACATTGTTTCAATAGAAGGATATCCGTCGGTGTACGTGGATTTGAAACCATCATACGAAAGAAAGAGAAACTTGGCCACAGGATTGCACGAACATTGTTTCAATAGAAGGATATCCGTCGGTGTACGTGGATTTGAAACCATCATACGAAAGAAAGAGAAACTTGGCCACAGGATTGCACGAACATTGTTTCAATAGAAGGATATCCGTCGGTGTACGTGGATTTGAAACCATCATACGAAAGAAAGAGAAACTTGGCCACAGGATTGCACGAACATTGTCTCAATAGAAGGATATCCGTCGGTGTACGTGGATTTGAAACCATCATACGAAAGAAAGAGAAACTTGGCCACAGGATTGCACGAACATTGTCTCAATAGAAGGAAATCCGTCGGTGTACGTGGATTTGAAACCATCATACGAAAGAAAGAGAAACTTGGCCACAGGATTGCACGAACATTGTCTCAATAGAAGGATATCCGTCGGTGTACGTGGATTTGAAACCATCATACGAAAGAAAGAGAAACTTGGCCACAGGATTGCACGAACATTGTTTCAATAGAAGGATATCCGTCGGTGTACGGGGATTTGAAACCATCATACGAAAGAAAGAGAAACTTGGCCACAGGATTGCACGAACATTGTCTCAATAGAAGGATATCCGTCGGTGTACGTGGATTTGAAACCATCATACGAAAGAAAGAGAAACTTGGCCACAGGATTGCACGAACATTGTTTCAATAGAAGGATATCCGTCGGTGTACGTGGATTTGAAACCATCATACGAAAGAAAGAGAAACTTGGCCACAGGATTGCACGAACATTGTTTCAATAGAAGGATATCCGTCGGTGTACGTGGATTTGAAACCATCATACGAAAGAAAGAGAAACTTGGCCACAGGATTGCACGAACATTGTCTCAATAGAAGGATATCCGTCGGTGTACGTGGATTTGAAACCATCATACGAAAGAAAGAGAAACTTGGCCACAGGATTGCACGAACATTGTTTCAATAGAAGGATATCCGTCGGTGTACGTGGATTTGAAACCATCATACGAAAGAAAGAGAAACTTGGCCACAGGATTGCACGAACATTGTTTCAATAGAAGGATATCCGTCGGTGTACGTGGATTTGAAACCATCATACGAAAGAAAGAGAAACTTGGCCACAGGATTGCACGAACATTGTTTCAATAGAAGGATATCCGTCGGTGTACGTGGATTTGAAACCATCATACGAAAGAAAGAGAAACTTGGCCACAGGATTGCACGAACATTGTCTCAATAGAAGGATATCCGTCGGTGTACGTGGATTTGAAACCATCATACGAAAGAAAGAGAAACTTGGCCACAGGATTGCACGAACATTGTCTCAATAGAAGGATATCCGTCGGTGTACGTGGATTTGAAACCATCATACGAAAGAAAGAGAAACTTGGCCACAGGATTGCACGAACATTGTTTCAATAGAAGGATATCCGTCGGTGTACGTGGATTTGAAACCATCATACGAAAGAAAGAGAAACTTGGCCACAGGATTGCACGAACATTGTCTCAATAGAAGGATATCCGTCGGTGTACGTGGATTTGAAACCATCATACGAAAGAAAGAGAAACTTGGCCACAGGATTGCACGAACATTGTTTCAATAGAAGGATATCCGTCGGTGTACGTGGATTTGAAACCATCATACGAAAGAAAGAGAAACTTGGCCACAGGATTGCACGAACATTGTTTCAATAGAAGGATATCCGTCGGTGTACGTGGATTTGAAACCATCATACGAAAGAAAGAGAAACTTGGCCACAGGATTGCACGAACATTGTTTCAATAGAAGGATATCCGTCGGTGTACGTGGATTTGAAACCATCATACGAAAGAAAGAGAAACTTGGCCACAGGATTGCACGAACATTGTTTCAATAGAAGGATATCCGTCGGTGTACGTGGATTTGAAACCATCAGACGAAAGAAAGAGAAACTTGGCCACAGGATTGCACGAACATTGTCTCAATAGAAGGATATCCGTCGGTGTACGTGGATTTGAAACCATCATACGAAAGAAAGAGAAACTTGGCCACAGGATTGCACGAACATTGTTTCAATAGAAGGATATCCGTCGGTGTACGTGGATTTGAAACCATCATACGAAAGAAAGAGAAACTTGGCCACAGGATTGCACGAACATTGTCTCAATAGAAGGATATCCGTCGGTGTACGTGGATTTGAAACCATCATACGAAAGAAAGAGAAACTTGGCCACAGGATTGCACGAACATTGTTTCAATAGAAGGATATCCGTCGGTGTACGTGGATTTGAAACCATCATACGAAAGAAAGAGAAACTTGGCCACAGGATTGCACGAACATTGTCTCAATAGAAGGATATCCGTCGGTGTACGTGGATTTGAAACCATCATACGAAAGAAAGAGAAACTTGGCCACAGGATTGCACGAACATTGTTTCAATAGAAGGATATCCGTCGGTGTACGTGGATTTGAAACCATCATACGAAAGAAAGAGAAACTTGGCCACAGGATTGCACGAACATTGTCTCAATAGAAGGATATCCGTCGGTGTACGTGGATTTGAAACCATCATACGAAAGAAAGATAAACTTGGCCACAGGATTGCACGAACATTGTTTCAATAGAAGGATATCCGTCGGTGTACGTGGATTTGAAACCATCATACGAAAGAAAGAGAAACTTGGCCACAGGATTGCACGAACATTGTTTCAATAGAAGGATATCCGTCGGTGTACGTGGATTTGAAACCATCATACGAAAGAAAGAGAAACTTGGCCACAGGATTGCACGAACATTGTTTCAATAGAAGGATATCCGTCGGTGTACGTGGATTTGAAACCATCATACGAAAGAAAGAGAAACTTGGCCACAGGATTGCACGAACATTGTCTCAATAGAAGGAAATCCGTCGGTGTACGTGGATTTGAAACCATCATACGAAAGAAAGAGAAACTTGGCCACAGGATTGCACGAACATTGTCTCAATAGAAGGATATCCGTCGGTGTACGTGGATTTGAAACCATCATACGAAAGAAAGAGAAACTTGGCCACAGGATTGCACGAACATTGTTTCAATAGAAGGATATCCGTCGGTGTACGTGGATTTGAAACCATCATACGAAAGAAAGAGAAACTTGGCCACAGGATTGCACGAACATTGTTTCAATAGAAGGATATCCGTCGGTGTACGTGGATTTGAAACCATCATACGAAAGAAAGAGAAACTTGGCCACAGGATTGCACGAACATTGTTTCAATAGAAGGATATCCGTCGGTGTACGTGGATTTGAAACCATCATACGAAAGAAAGAGAAACTTGGCCACAGGATTGCACGAACATTGTTTCAATAGAAGGATATCCGTCGGTGTACGTAGATTTGAAACCATCATACGAAAGAAAGAGAAACTTGGCCACAGGATTGCACGAACATTGTCTCAATAGAAGGAAATCCGTCGGTGTACGTGGATTTGAAACCATCATACGAAAGAAAGAGAAACTTGGCCACAGGATTGCACGAACATTGTCTCAATAGAAGGATATCCGTCGGTGTACGTGGATGTAAACCATCATACGAAAGAAAGAGAAACTTGGCCACAGGATTGCACGAACATTGTTTCAATAGAAGGATATCCGTCGGTGTACGTGGATTTGAAACCATCATACGAAAGAAAGAGAAACTTGGCCACAGGATTGCACGAACATTGTCTCAATAGAAGGATATCCGTCGGTGTACGTGGATTTGAAACCATCATACGAAAGAAAGAGAAACTTGGCCACAGGATTGCACGAACATTGTTTCAATAGAAGGATATCCGTCGGTGTACGTGGATTTGAAACCATCATACGAAAGAAAGAGAAACTTGGCCACAGGATTGCACGAACATTGTTTCAATAGAAGGATATCCGTCGGTGTACGTGGATTTGAAACCATCATACGAAAGAAAGAGAAACTTGGCCACAGGATTGCACGAACATTGTTTCAATAGAAGGATATCCGTCGGTGTACGTGGATTTAAAACCATCATACGAAAGAAAGAGAAACTTGGCCACAGGATTGCACGAACATTGTTTCAATAGAAGGATATCCGTCGGTGTACGTGGATTTGAAACCATCATACGAAAGAAAGAGAAACTTGGCCACAGGATTGCACGAACATTGTCTCAATAGAAGGATATCCGTCGGTGTACGTGGATTTGAAACCATCATACGAAAGAAAGAGAAACTTGGCCACAGGATTGCACGAACATTGTCTCAATAGAAGGATATCCGTCGGTGTACGTGGATTTGAAACCATCATACGAAAGAAAGAGAAACTTGGCCACAGGATTGCACGAACATTGTCTCAATAGAAGGATATCCGTCGGTGTACGTGGATTTGAAACCATCATACGAAAGAAAGAGAAACTTGGCCACAGGATTGCACGAACATTGTCTCAATAGAAGGATATCCGTCGGTGTACGTGGATTTGAAACCATCATACGAAAGAAAGAGAAACTTGGCCACAGGATTGCACGAACATTGTCTCAATAGAAGGATATCCGTCGGTGTACGTGGATTTGAAACCATCATACGAAAGAAAGAGAAACTTGGCCACAGGATTGCACGAACATTGTCTCAATAGAAGGATATCCGTCGGTGTACGTGGATTTGAAACCATCATACGAAAGAAAGAGAAACTTGGCCACAGGATTGCACGAACATTGTTTCAATAGAAGGATATCCGTCGGTGTACGTGGATTTGAAACCATCATACGAAAGAAAGAGAAACTTGGCCACAGGATTGCACGAACATTGTTTCAATAGAAGGATATCCGTCGGTGTACGTGGATTTGAAACCATCATACGAAAGAAAGAGAAACTTGGCCACAGGATTGCACGAACATTGTTTCAATAGAAGGATATCCGTCGGTGTACGTGGATTTGAAACCATCATACGAAAGAAAGAGAAACTTGGCCACAGGATTGCACGAACATTGTTTCAATAGAAGGATATCCGTCGGTGTACGTGGATTTGAAACCATCATACGAAAGAAAGAGAAACTTGGCCACAGGATTGCACGAACATTGTTTCAATAGAAGGATATCCGTCGGTGTACGTGGATTTGAAACCATCATACGAAAGAAAGAGAAACTTGGCCACAGGATTGCACGAACATTGTTTCAATAGAAGGATATCCGTCGGTGTACGTGGATTTGAAACCATCATACGAAAGAAAGAGAAACTTGGCCACAGGATTGCACGAACATTGTTTCAATAGAAGGATATCCGTCGGTGTACGTGGATTTGAAACCATCATACGAAAGAAAGAGAAACTTGGCCACAGGATTGCACGAACATTGTCTCAATAGAAGGATATCCGTCGGTGTACGTGGATTTGAAACCATCATACGAAAGAAAGAGAAACTTGGCCACAGGATTGCACGAACATTGTCTCAATAGAAGGATATCCGTCGGTGTACGTGGATTTGAAACCATCATACGAAAGAAAGAGAAACTTGGCCACAGGATTGCACGAACATTGTCTCAATAGAAGGATATCCGTCGGTGTACGTGGATTTGAAACCATCATACGAAAGAAAGAGAAACTTGGCCACAGGATTGCACGAACATTGTCTCAATAGAAGGATATCCGTCGGTGTACGTGGATTTGAAACCATCATACGAAAAAAAGAGAAACTTGGCCACAGGATTGCACGAACATTGTCTCAATAGAAGGATATCCGTCGGTGTACGTGGATTTGAAACCATCATACGAAAGAAAGAGAAACTTGGCCACAGGATTGCACGAACATTGTCTCAATAGAAGGATATCCGTCGGTGTACGTGGATTTGAAACCATCATACGAAAGAAAGAGAAACTTGGCCACAGGATTGCACGAACATTGTTTCAATAGAAGGATATCCGTCGGTGTACGTGGATTTGAAACCATCATACGAAAGAAAGAGAAACTTGGCCACAGGATTGCACGAACATTGTTTCAATAGAAGGATATCCGTCGGTGTACGTGGATTTGAAACCATCATACGAAAGAAAGAGAAACTTGGCCACAGGATTGCACGAACATTGTCTCAATAGAAGGATATCCGTCGGTGTACGTGGATTTGAAACCATCATACGAAAGAAAGAGAAACTTGGCCACAGGATTGCACGAACATTGTCTCAATAGAAGGATATCCGTCGGTGTACGTGGATTTGAAACCATCATACGAAAGAAAGAGAAACTTGGCCACAGGATTGCACGAACATTGTTTCAATAGAAGGATATCCGTCGGTGTACGTGGATTTGAAACCATCATACGAAAGAACGAGAAACTTGGCCACATTTCTCCAGTAACCCAAGCCTAATAAGATCTTATAGGGTGCACCGGAATGTCGAGGCCCCCGTCAGCACAAGCCATCACGTTTTTGTCTCCAGATGACGATTATCCCAAGATACCAGACGAAGACGAGAACAGCAACTAAATACGACATAGTGTACCTACATGCAGAACCCATCCTAGCCTATCAGTACTCCATATCCATACAAGTCAAGTTTGCAGACCCTGGCATTCTTCCAGACGAAGCTGAACCCACCTGGTTTATGGTAGCCAAAGAGGTACATGAGGTCGCAATGGAGGTATTAAGTCCGCACACGACCAGCTGGAAATCCTGACAAACAACGTCAACCCCATCCACCCGTCAGGAATAGGAGTTGGTCAGTTTGAGAAACGACTTTGTTGAACGCACACGACACTAGCCTAAACTCCGAGCGAACGTCAAGAACGGTCAAGAACACTATAATAATGGTAAGCCGATAGCGCTAAATAAGGTCTCAAGTAACACAAGGTCGGATTACCGTGCATCTACAATGTACCAGCGACAATGAACAGACAACTAAATCTGATTGTATCCCTATCAGTCTAGAAAAGGAAATAGCGGATAGGTAGATCACACACAATCTTATTCAGCGTCCAATTACTGTGACAGAGTCATGGGTTCCAATGGGGAACAAGAAGGGGTATTCTGATTACCGTTTGACGAGACAAGAACGAAGGTCAATAAACGGACATAAATGACGCATTAGTCTGACCAGTGGATGCATTAGGTTGTTAGAATGGGAACTAATTGGTAGATGTGGACTCTGGACAAGAGGTAGTTAATCACCAGCACGAACCGCGGGGAGTGGGCGGGGCTTCTTGTTTAAAAACAAAGGGAGGGGTGTGGGGTTAGATCATTGGTTAACAGTAAATTCAGGATACGATTACCTGGCCTATATCGTTAGGTAGAGTTTTGATATCATTAGCGCCTAACAGTGCAATACCCACTCTTAACATTCTCGGTAGGGGTAATTATCAAACTAGGCAGATGTTGATACTCCAAGAAAACAAGAACTCTAAGCGTACAGGCGAGACCAGGCGAAAAGACCGGGACATCGTTTTGTGATAATAGGACGACTGTCAATAAAAAAAACTAACCAGCGTTGGGCTAGCAGGCTCATGTTGTTTGGACACATCGATCAGAACATCGGACAAAGGGAGATTTGTCGTAGGGCTTCGTGAATAGTTAGAGGCGACGAGTCACACAGACTTACACGTTGAATGCTGCTTACACAAGTAGTATCAGTGAAACAGTTCAGTATTCGGACACGTGGAGAGAGAGAGAGAGAGAGAGAGAGAGAGAGAGTGAGAGAGAGTGAGATGCTGGAAGGAGAATTCCGTGACTAACAAAAAGCCCAACAGAAAGACGCAAGAGTTACGCAAAAGAAGTCACGTGGGCAGAAACAAAATAGAGACATGAAAATAGTATCCAGAATCAGATTAATATAGTCGGAAGACAAGTAGAGAAGCCGCATCAAAATAATAGAAACCACATACTAATTATCGAAAGCAGTGTAAAGGTAAACTGAGTCATAGAGCAGGAATTAAAGTTGGTGAATAGGGCAGGAGCGTGTAAGAGATAGTACCTCACGGTGAAAAGCAGGCACTTCCCAGGAACGCAATATTGTCTGGATCCTATCTAGTTCCCCGCTCTTGCATAACTCACATATTTCTACAAAAATCCCAGCTGGTGAACAAATGCGCTTCCGTCTCCACTATCCCCGACAGGAAACCATAGAGCAAATGCTGGCATACCAGGGAAGACCACGGCAGTTCTGGTTCGTATTCCTCCTAAAAGATGAACAATTCGATAGAAACCTCAGTAGGAAGGACTCGATAGAAACACCAGTAGGAAGGACTCGATAGTCTTGAAAATCAGTTTTCTTAGGATGGATAACTCTGACCGCAAACAACTGCTGGCTTGAAGAACTGGGACAACCAAGGGCTAGGGAGACAGTCCAAGACAAATGCTGAAAACGGATGGTCTGGACCACAAGGTGCACAGCACGGTGCAACGCTATGCGCGTGATGATGAGATACATCAAAATGACTAATGGAAGTGGTACTCGACCTTAGGAGATACGCCGTGTGGGGAAAGGAGTCCGACGTCTTGTCTCAGAGGGATTCATCAAAAGCTATCTCCGAGTCCTGGAGTTACGACACGAACAATTTGAGAAACTAACCAATACACAGAGAAAAAAGGCCTGTAACTAACTACATGGGACACTCTGACAAAGAATTGCTTGACGAAGAGGAGCACTCATAAGGGGTGTCGCAGCCGGCAATAAATACCGATTGCTGTACTTTCCAAATCCCATGTGAACCAGGCATACATCACTATAACGTGTGCCAGTCGTTGGGTATGACTTTTCGTGCCCTTACCGGACTTATCAGTCACACATGTACCCAAAGATGACGTATAAATGAGCACATTGTAATGAGAGTGATATTAACGAATCTCCCCGACCACAAGGACAGGTATATCACCAACGCTGAGAGCATGGTGCTCACATTTCCAGAAACAAATGAACGAACCGAGCACCTTTGGTTTCGATTCCCGCGTGCTTCAAGCGTTGGCTGGTCTTAAAGGGGTGAGATCTGTGCCACGTTCTATCAGTTTATCGTCCGTTGAAGATAAACTCAGAGGTCCCATGCAAACACAGTGCATGTACAAGAGTTCTACAAGGTCGACAATAAAACAGGATGGTCGTTAGCCGCTGTCCGGGGCAGAAGCTAACGAAATCCTTACCTAACAGTGGACGCTCAATCATGTCACAATAAGCCAATCACTTGCTTGTCTGCACACTTTACTGTAAATATAGAGAACTGAAAGGACCTCTACACCCCCAGGGAGAGAATAGGAGTGACTAAGAGCAACTGTTATTCCATTCCGACCCAATCTAAATAGACGTTCAGCGTCTTGTCGCTGGCTTCATATTGCACCAAACACCAAATCCTTGCATTTGGTATGTATATAGGGACGTGGCAAATGGAATAACAAAACCACTATGTTATCTTTAATATGCACGAACTATATTTGGAGCACAGACATCAATAATATTATGGGAAACTCCTCAATCTTCCACCGGTTTTCCTATATTGTTCCCAACCTTCATGTTATCTATTGCAAATATGAAAGGGCAATGAGAAACATTCAATTGTTTTGTTCTTGTTTGTATTTAAGAAGGCGAGTACAAAGTTTTCGACAAAACATGGGATTCACGTTGTCAAGCGGGATAGAGTAGTAGCAGACGAAAAGCTGAGTTTGGCAAACTTCTTCTTCTTCTTCGTACGCAGTCAGATAGTAACCATTATTTTTTCGAAAAAGGCAGCGGTGATTCTGAGGCTGTCGACACTGCCATAGAGCTTGTCTAGTGTTGCCACTGGTGATGGCCACATCTGCTCTCTCTGATCCTCGTATGTCGGGCAGTTTTGCAGCAAATGCTCAGCTGTTATTTTCTCGGTACCACACGGGCATTCGTCGGTGCCACTTATCTTCAATTTGTTGAATAGGTGGTACCTGAGTCTATTGTGGCCAGTGCGAAGTCTGAAGACCACGACCTGCTCTCTTCTGTTCAACTGGTAATAGGCATCGTTTTTGGTGTAGCCAGTATGTTCGGTTTCCCATTTGGTCATGTATCTAGCTCTAATGAGCCGTTTTGACTCTTCGTATGTCATACTAGTATCAGGTTGTGGTAGTTTTGCACCTTCTTTTGCCAGTCTGTCTGCCTCCTCGTTGCCTTGGATGTTGCAGTGAGATGGAACCCACTGCACCACTACCCTTTTTGGTGCGGCCTGCTGGCATAGTTGACAGAGTACTGCTCTTAAATCATTAAGTTCAGTATTTTTCTGGCTTTTCAGTGCTGTGACTATGGCCAGTGCATCTGTAAGCAGGACTATGTGGCTTTTATTCCTTTTACCTGTCACCATTTCTTCTACTGCTGCCCTCAGTGCCTCTGCCTCCGCACTGAAATTGCTTGTGTATTTTCCAGTAGCGAATGAAAGTGTTATTTTTCTGCCATTTGGTAGGCTCAGGAATGCTCCTGCTCCTCAGTACTGTGTTGTATTTGTTACGGAACCGTCGGTGTATGCATGGGTCCAGTCCATGCTTGGGTATTTTTCCGTTATGTAACTCAGGGTAGTATCTCTTCTTTCTTTTTTGGGCTGGCAGTTTTTGTTTCTAATACCTGGTATATTTTATATCACTTCTGGAAATATATGCTGCCTCCAGGTAGGTTTTCGTACAGTAGGGATGGGCTTTGGTGTTGTTAGTGCGTTCATGGGGTTTTCGTGCATCTTTGCTTTGGCTATTTCTGCAAAGTTTCTTCGCTTTAGTTTCCCATTTCCGAAATTGTTTAGTCTGTGGTGCATTGGATGGTCAGTCAGTCTTCTGAGTTTCTCTGATTGCAACTGGGCTCTGCAGTCTCTTCTGTCGGTCATGGATTGCAGTTTTGTAATCTTTTCAATTTCTACAATTGGCGTTGACTTCATGCCTCCTGTTATAACTCTCATGGCTTGGTTTTGAAGTTTGCTAACTTTATCGAAGTTCGCATTTGCTGCTGTTGTCCATGCCGTAATGCCATACTCGAGAACTGGTCTCACTCTTCCAGTGTACAGTTTCTTTAGTATGCTTTCGTCTGCTCCCCAGCTTGTGCCAGCAAGTTTCCTCATGATTGCCATTCTTTCTCTGGCTCTCATTCGGTTTCTCTCGATCTGACTTTTCCATGTCATGCGCCGATCAAATGTGACTCCCATGTAGTTTGGGTTGTCGTTTGGCTGCAGGTATTTGCCGTTTAGACTTAATTTGGTGTTTTGGGGTTTGATTGATGGCGAGAATATTGTACATGTGGTTTTCTCCTCGTTTATTTTGACCAGCCATGAGTTCGCCCACTCTGCCAGCGATGTTAGGACCTGCTGCATCCGATTTCTTGCTATGGTGAGATTCTTTTCAGAGGTCCACATAGCCAGATCGTCTGCAAACATTGAGCTATGAACTCTTCTTGGTATATTCTCTGTAATGTCATTTATATACACCAGGAAGAGTGTGGGTGACAGTACTCCCCCTTAGGGTACTCCCTGCTCAAGTGTAACCTTTTTGCTCATCTGCCCTTGTACTTGGACTCTGGCCGTTCTGTTTTTGAGGTAGTGGTTGATCCACTTGTACATTTTCCCACAAACCTGCTTGGCAAACGTAACCACTTCAGATGAGTTGTGTGACCGAAATCATACACGGACATGTCAGAGACAACAGTGTTATATTGCATTACACATGTGTTCATCAATTTTTGTTAATGTTGTTATTTTGTCCAACTTTCTGAAGATCGTATCCTTCTCCTAGATTATCATGTCTATTCAACAAGATTTGGAAGATATGAACGATTACACTGTCTTGAAAACCAGACGTCATTGGCACTATACAATTGGGGCTCAAGATGCAGCACAGTAAAGGAGCTGACAGCACACAGACATTCATAGCTGGCTGCATATATTAGCATCAAAACAGGAACTCATCAAGACCATTTTCCGTCTCAAAGAGGAGGCAGACCTGTATACTGGCTGCACCAGTGCAGTCTGGCTAAGGAAATATGGATTGCAGTGGACGGCAAACCAGGTACCCAAAAAAAGAGCTGAAACCGGATGTGTCTGGCCAAAAAGTGCAGCTATCTCAGTCTCGTTGTGAACAACGACACAATGTCGTTTCCAGGACGAACGCCGAAAGATTAGAACCAGATCGTGATGTGCCCATTCAGACCAATATAATGAACATTACATTTAGAGAACATCCTAGAAGCCTTTATAAAGAAACCCAAACAATTCCATCTTGAAATGAATAATATATATATAGATCTAAAGCAAGTAGTTCATAGGAGAAACCAGTAGCACAGTGGACTAACTAATAAAACTGGAATACAAAGTAAGTTCACGATTCAAGAAAAGAAAAGGACAAATGTGCCTATCTTCTAGCACTTGACCGTGGCACGTGAGAGAATGAGTACTAGTAGTGTGTCAAGTATAATGGCTGCGCTCTCGACTCTCCGGTGTTTGTGTCGAGTTTTCCGAGGTTTGGTGGTTCATGTCCGGATTATATTTCACAACTTCTTCACCAGGTGGTATCAAGGAATGTATTCTGGTGATTTGATGTGCTTTCGGTCGGTTATCCTGTTTGTTATGCTGCATTTCATGCCTGGCTCAAGCCGTGGGAGACCAGGCCATGACGGAGATCAACGTTCCGCTTAACTGCACACCAGAATGCAGTTCAGGTTATCACTACTCAATGTCATTTCTGCTTGGAATAAAACTGACTTCCTTATGCCCGCCCCTCCCTCCACAGGAGGTTATACGATACCTCTCCCAACCTCGTATTCTCAGCACAGCAAGGGCCACGCTGACCAATAGGTGGAGACAGTCAGAAGCCTCGGCGGCGGGACACGAGGAAACAGTGAGTTTGACACGGACAGACATGGAAAGCTTGTCACAAACATTGGTCTAACACACTCCTTGCGGACCTCATCCAAAGGCTGCGGAGTACACGGCTCCACCTGGGGAGTCTGTAGGGATTTCGGTCGACACGCTACGAAAAGACATAGCCTCAGCAGTTGGACATGGTAGTGGTAAATCGACGAAACGCATCTTTGACGCCTACGCGATCATTATTATTATGTTTGCAGGATGAGAACAATTGAAAGCAATGTATTTACATGTTACAAATATTTGGTTGATTTTTGTGCAAGATAAATATGTACAATGATTACTTTCAAAGAACCTGATATTCTTCAGGTGTTGTTAACTTCCACAGCAATTTTTACACGTGGTTAATGACTAGGGGGAGATATATTTCATTTTGCGAATAACGCAGCAATTTGGAGAGCATTTAAATATACAAGTGAAAAAAAAAACAACTCAGTCGATTTCAACACAGAATTTGCTTCTGAATGAAGAACTATTGGAATAAATTTTAGAAGGTCGAAAATAACGATATTGGAATTCAGATTAATACGCAAATAAATATACACAACAGCTTTATAACACAGCACTTCTAGGAGTGAGGCAGAACCACACATGGTTAACACACACAACAGCTATATAACACATCACTTCTTAGAGTGAGACAGAACCACACATGGTTAACACACACAACAGCTATATAACACAGCACTTCTAGGAAGCGGAAACACACATGGGGAACACACAGAACATTTCAAATTCAACTATGTAGAGGAACGGTCAACATACTAACAGGAAATGCCTGACGAGTAGGAAAATGGATGAGGAACAGGAAAAGTGATAACTTCATACACCCCTGTTGTGAGAGAAACATTTGACTTTACTAGCGCCGTTTATGACTCAGCTGTCCCAAGTAGCAAATACAGCCCAGATACGAGGGGCGTTCAAATCAAACCATGACTTTTTGTTCTAGATCTACCTGAATGGGTTATTGTGTGCTAGAATTACTATCATTAGTCAGGGGCACTTGTGTCCTGTTACGGCCTATTTGCCATGGACCAGTTGTGTGACAAACAAATACAAATGACTTACAATAATGTTGGTGCTTGCATGTAACAGCGTGTTTTGATGTAGTTTCTTGTGAAATAAGGCGTGAAACCTGCGGACATTTACAGAAGACTGCAATCACAATACGGTGATGAGACACTCAGCCGCCAATCACAATACGGTGATGAGACACTCAGCCGCCAATCACAATACGGTGATGAGACACTCAGCCGCCAATCACAATGCGGTGATGAGACACTCAGCCGTCAATCACAATACGGTGATGAGACACTCAGCCGCCAATCACAATACGGTGATGAGACACTCAGCCGCCAATCACAATACGGTGATGAGACACTCAGCCGCCAATCACAATACGGTGATGAGACACTCAGCCGCCAATCACAATACGGTGATGAGACACTCAGCCGCCAATCACAATACGGTGATGAGACACTCAGCCGCCAATCACAATACGGTGATGAGACACTCAGCCGCCAATCACAATACGGTGATGAGACACTCAGCCGCCAATCACAATACGGTGATGAGACACTCAGCCGCCAATCACAATACGGTGATGAGACACTCAGCCGCCAATCACAATACGGTGATGAGACACTCAGCCGCCAATCACAGTACGGTGATGAGACACTCAGCCGCCAATCACACTCCGGTGATTAGACACTCAGCCGTCAATCACAATACGGTGATGAGACACTCAGCCGCCAATCACAATACGGTGATGAGACACTCAGCCGCCAATCACAATACGGTGATGAGACACTCAGCCGCCAATCACAATACGGTGATGAGACACTCAGCCGCCAATCACAATACGGTGATGAGACACTCAGCCGCCAATCACAATACGGTGATGAGACACTCAGCCGCCAATCACAATACGGTGATGAGACACTCAGCCGCCAATCACAATACGGTGATGAGACATTCAGCCGCCAATCACAATACGGTGATGAGACACTCAGCCGCCAATCACAATACGGTGATGAGACACTCAGCCGCCAATCACAATACGGTGATGAGACACTCAGCCGCCAATCACAGTACGGTGATGAGACACTCAGCCGCCAATCACAGTCCGGTGATTAGACACTCAGCCGTCAATCACAATACGGTGATGAGACACTCAGCCGTCAATCACAATACGGTGATGAGACACTCAGCCGCCAATCACAATACGGTGATGAGACACTCAGCCGCCAATCACAATACGGTGATGAGACATTCAGCCGCCAATCACAATACGGTGATGAGACACTCAGCCGCCAATCACAGTCCGGTGATTAGACACTCAGCCGTCAATCACAATACGGTGATGAGACACTCAGCCGTCAATCGCAATACGGCGATGAGACATTCACCCGCCTTAAGACACGTGATTGGTGTAAACATTTTAGACAAGTCCGTACATCCGTGAGTGATGATCCCGGCCGCGGTGGCTCTCAACCCACCACAGTCATTCTTGTGAATATTCAGATTGTGGAGCGCCTGATCATGGATGATTTTTTTCCCCGTGTGACCACTATCAACAGTGAACAGTACCAACACATTTTGAGTGATGTGCATATAACCGTCTGCGGAAAAAACGGCCTGGTTTGATCAGAAAGGGCGTCTTGATCCTGCAAGATAACGCTCGACCTCATACGGCCCGCCGCACTATGTGCCATCTGCAGCACCTCGGCTGTGATGTATTGTCACATCTACCTTATAGCCTAGACCTTGCTCCAATCGATTTCCACATGTTCGGATCCCTAAATGAATTCCTGGGAGGTCAGCATTTCAAAGACAAAGTGAAACAAGCTGTCCTGGATTGACTCAGACATACTGCCAAATCTGTCTATGGTGAAGCTTCTCAAGCATTACTTAAACGCTGGGATAAGTGCATAAACGTTGAAGGAGATTATATCGAAACATAAATCACATTTTGACTACCTGAAAAATTTTATTTTGGTTCATCACAAAATTCAAAAAAAAAAGTCTCGGCTTGACTTGAAAGCCCCTCGTACAATTCGAGTCACTCTCAACAACACCAGGCTGTACCAACACACGCCTTGGATGTTGCTCTAGGAATGTTTGTAATTAGAACTACGAATAAAATAACTGAGGTTGAATTAATTGACACTTTTTCGCAAAACATTGCATACCTTCCTTAGCCGTTAAATCTTGTGGGAAAAAAAAACACAAGAATGTAGAACAGATTCCACTGAGACTTATACGATACCTAAGAGGGTGTAAAAGTTGAAATGAATTAGAGGAGCACAAAGGACTCAAAGTAATAAAAGAAATGAATATAAAGTCATAGCACCACGAAGACCAATTAAACGTCAAACAGGAACTGACTTTACCTGAAAGAAACCCATAGAGTCAAATATCAAGCTGACGCTGGAGTAACCGATGTGTATCAATAGTCTATTGGAGATGGACACCATAACAGGAAGAGCAATAATGATATCAACAATGACAATTATGAAAGATTACAAGTAAATAGATAATACAATACACACATCATTAATAGAGAATCTATAAAAGTAACTAGAAATAACATCAAAACAATTAACATTCATTGCACTCACTGACTCACTTCCATTTACCAAATCATTCTAGAGCGCTACACACGCTAAACTTATGATATCATGAAAGACATACTAAAATTAAGCACACTCGTAAATCAAAAAGGTTGCAGTATCATCAGTATGTACATCATCATCATCAAGGGCCGTCTCCGCAACTTAGGTTGACGGTAATGGATCTCCGTCTGTCTCTGTCTCGCTCCAGGCTGATACACGCAGTCAAACTGTGTCCTGACCACATCCTGATGTTGTCTGTCCATCTGTACCTCTGTCGACCTTTGGCTCTTTTGCCCTCTAACTCTTCCCTCCAAAATAACCTTTAGCAGGCTGTCATGGCGCTTGACATGACCAAAATATTTTATTTCTCTGATTTTCATTTTCTTCAGAAGTGTCTGTTCCACCTGGAGTTGTTCCAGAACATCATTATTGGTTTTCTGATCTTTCCAAGAAACTCGTCCAGGTCTTCAGAATATCCACATTAAAAGGCTTCAATACGCTTCTCCATTTTCTTGGTCAGGGTCCTGGTTTCTACTCCATGCAATAAAACTGAATGCACATAGCATTTTATGATTTTAATTTTTAAGATCTGAGTTATCTGATTTGATAGAAATGTATATTTCATGTTGTTAAAGGTATTTCTGACCATTGAAATTCTTTTATGTGCATACAAGTTGATATGAGCAAAATATGTCAGGAACTATGGGCATAATATGTCAGGAACTTTGGGCAAAACATGTCAGGAACTATGAGCAAAATATGTCAGGAACTATGATCAAAATATGCCAGGAACTATGGGGAAAATACGTCAAGAACTATGGGCAAAATATGTCAGGAACTATGGGTAAAATATGTCAAGAACTTTGGGCAAAATATGCCAGGAACTTTGGGCATAATATATGTCAGGAACTATGGGCAAAATATGTCAGGAACTATGGGCAAAATATGTCAGGAACTATGGGCAAAATACGACGTAGGTGAGGTGCTAGCCGATATAGAAGCCAATAAAGGAAGAGGTAATACAAGTAACATGTAGGTAGTCAGAGACGGATCAGAACAAAATGTTAATAGTTAAGAAGATAATCAATGAGGGATGGATGAAATCGAGGAACAAGAGACAACACACGCAGAAGATAATAATAGAACCAAGAAACACACGTCCCATTGATAATGAGTTGCAAATATCAGGTAACTCCTTCGACTTTGGTTACGGAACAAGCACTTCATAATAGGCTTACCAGGATACGATATGCCGTTCACCATGAACAACTTTCAGTGACGTGCACTTATGTTAGACTGCCAACCAACACTAGAGAAACGAAGCTATTGTTTCAGCCTGCTCCCGGCAAACTGTACCGCCAGCCAATCATCAACATCATGTGACATTTTCTTTTCACACCGCAGTCTCCGCCATGGCAGCTGTGTGGATTTCGGTTTATGGCCAGCTGGCCCACGTCATGGAAAGACATCCACAGACAATTAATAATGCCTGATGCCGTCTTCTTTGGGGTCAAACTCTTATCCTTCTTCCAGGAACCAAACCCTGCCTCACCTCTTCCTCTAGGAACCAAACCCTGCCTCACTTCTTCCTCCAGGAACCAAACCTTCCCTCACCTCTTACTTCAGAACGTTATGTCTCTTCACATAACCGAAATATTGAAACTTATTCATGCGACGTTGTCCAAGACCCAATGTTCTGTAACATGTGATGTTGTCCAAGACCCAATGTTCTGTAACATGCGACGTTGTCCAAGACCCAATGTTCTGTAACATGCGACGTTGTCCAAGACCCAATGTTCTGTAACATGTGATGTTGTCCAAGACCCAATGTTCTGTAACATGCGACGTTGTCCAAGACCCAATGTTCTGTAACATGCGACGTTGTCCAAGACCCAATGTTCTGTAACATGCGACGTTGTCCAAGACCCAATGTTCTGTAACATGCGACGTTGTCCAAGACCCAATGTTCTGTAACATGCGACGTTGTCCAAGACCCAATGTTCTGTAACATGTAATGATTGCCGCATTTCTCAATTTGTCTTTTTTAAAGTCCATGATATTTTCAACATCTTAATGTAACACTGCAATTAAAAAGTTTTGAACTTTTTTTTTCGCATTTAATCTGTCCATGTCTCACAACCGTATGTAGTCAGTGGGAATACGTCTGTTCTGATCAGTTGGATGTCTTCCTGCATGTGGCTTGCCCCACATTTCTCAACTGAATTAGTTTGCGTATAGTTATTGCAAGTTTGATTTCAGTTTTGTAGTCGGCAGATATTCAAAATCCTGAATATCTTCTTTTTCTAAATTATCACTTAAGAATACAGATGTATCCGCATTATATGGAAACCAATCATCACAATACAAAACCCACGTCTCCAGGCAGTCAATAGCTTCGCCTACCTAGTCTGCTTCTTGTTAGAAGAACACTAAGTGTAACAACAATGTTCCACAACAGTTTTATCAACATGCAATTACCAAAGTCAACGGACATAAAGTTTATCGTAGACGTCCAGGAATTGAAGTTCTACTTTGGAGATCTGTGGCAACTGGTTTGTTGTATCCTACAGTTAATGTCTTCCTGCACGTAAATACAACTGTCACATTTACGTCAAGTCAATCTGTGAAAGAAATCAAGTATCTGTCTGTCTGTCTGACTGTCTATCTGTCTGTCTGTCTGTCTGTCTGTCTGTCTATCTATCTATCCATCCACTAATCTATCTATCTATCTATCTATCTATCTATCTATCTATCTATCTATCTATCTATCTATCTATCTATCTATCTATCTATCTATCTATCTATCTATCTGTCTGTCTGTCTGTCTGTCTGTCTGTCTATCTATCTATCTATCTATCTATCTATCTATCTATCTATCTATCTAACTATCTATCTATCTATCTATCTATCTATCTATCTATCTATCTATCTGTCTGTCTGTCTGTCTGTCTGTCTGTCTGTCTGTCTGTCTGTCTGTCTGTCTGTCTGTCTGTCTGTCTGTCTGTCTGTCTGTCTGTCTGTCTGTCTATCTATCTATCTGCCTGTCTGTCTGTCGGTCTATATATATTCAGTGCCGGTATCATCAAACCATGACATTAAATATTGATGGGTCGTGATGTCATAGTTCTCTCACACTAACATTGAGGCTGATCTCAGTTACATATCACGTCATTCTGAGGCTGATCTCAGTCACATGTCACACTAACACTGAGGCTGATCTCAGTCACATGTCACACTAACACTGAGGCTGATCTCAGTCACATGTACCGTCAGGACTGAGGCTGATCTCAATCACATGTCTTACTAACACTAAGGCTGATCTCAGTCACATGTAACGTTATAACACTGAGACATAATGAGGTCCAATAGCAGGATAAGGCACGTGTAACATGCACAGATTAACGGTAACAGGAATTCTGTCTCGTACTGCTGTCAGTTATGTCAATTTACCTCAGTTCTGGAAGACACTCCTTGAGTAATAATTACCATTTTGGTAGTGGGCCAACCGCTCTATGAGTAGTCCTAATAAAGGTTTACTATCTTGTGTTGATGTGTGCCCGATGTACACGAGACATCAAGCACTGCAATGGGCACGATGACACAGTCAAACACGATCTCCTAGATTGTCCATCATTGTCAGAATTGCGGAAGTAACTCCTTCCATCAACCCCCTCCTTCCTCATCATCCCGAACGGTGATACAAAACAATTACTACCACCATCGCTCTCACCAATAACGACCTCTATCAACAACATCCTGCGTGGAGACACAAAACAACGACTACCACCAACCGCCTCCATCACCAAACCCCTCCATCACCAACCCCCTCCACCACCAACCCCCTCCATCACCAACCCCCTCCACCACCAACCCCATCCATCACCAAACCCCTCCATCACCAACCCCCTCCACCACCAACCCCATCCATCACCAACCCCCTTCATCACCAACCCCCTCCATCCCCAACCGCCTCCATCACCAACCCCCGCCATCACAAACCCCCGCCATCACCAACCCTCTCCATCACCAACCCCCTCTATCACCAACCCCCTTCATCACCAACCCCCTCCATCACCAACCCCCTCTATCACAAACCCCCTCCATCACCAACCCCATCCATCACCAACCCCCTCCATCACCAACCCTCTCCATCACCAACCCCCTCCATCACCAACCCCCTCCATCACCGACCCCCTCCATCACCAACCCCCTCCATGACCAACCCCATCCATCACCAACCCCCTCCAACACCAACCCACTCCATCACCATCCTCCTCCATCACCAACCCACTCCATCACCAACCCCCTCCATCCCCAACCCCTTCCATTACCAACCCACTCCATCACCAACCCCCTCCATCACCAACCCCCTCCATCACCAAAACCATCCATCGCCAACCCCCTCCATCACCAACCCCCTCCATCACCAATCCCATCCATCACCAACCCCCTCCTTCACCAACCCCCTCCATCACCAACCTCCTCCATCACCAACCCCCTCCATCACTAGCCCACTCCATTACCAACCCCCTCCATCACCAACCCCCTCCATCATCAACCCCCTCCATCACCAACCCCCGCCATCACCAACCCCCTCCATCACCAACCCTCTCCATCACCAACCCCATCCATCACCAACCCCATCCATCACCAACCCCCTCCATCACCAACCCCTTACATCACCTTTCCCCACCATCACCACCAACCCCCGCCATCACCAACCCCCTCCATCACCAACCCCCTCCATCACCAACCCCCGCCATCACCAACCCCCTCCATCACCAACCCCATCCATCACCAACCCCTTCCAACACCTTTCCCCACCATCACCAACCCCCGCCATCACCAACCCCCTTCATCGCCAACCCACTCCATCACCAACCCCCTCCATCACCAACCCCCTCCATCACCAACGACACAAAACAACTTGTACTTTCCACTATCTGGCTCTGGGAATGTGATACAACTGGGTGTCCTGGGGACTGGAGAAGGCCAAGTCACAGGTCAGTGATAGCCTGACAAGTAAATCATAACAGTACATTTGAAAGCTACACTGTTGCAGATATTGGCCTTTAGGCATCGCAGAAAACAGACATGTGAACATGTCTGACCTGGATTGCAGTCCATCCTAACAAAATGCAGAACCGTGCTAAGTCTGCTTGACTAGACGTGCTGCCCTCTTTGATCTTATTTCCTTCGGATAACAATTATTAAGTGACACAAGAATGGTGTCCTTGGGTGTGCCGTCTGCCCCGTACAGGGCGTCACAAATATAGTATCCCGTCATATATGTCGGAAATAAAACGACTATGTATAGCGGCGATGGCATGGCAACCTCATCATGTGGCATATGAACTTCATCTGCATGTTCACATAAAGTCTTTGGTGCAGACTTCCTGCAAGGAACACACTTGTAGTACTAGCCTCTATTTTCTACTGGAGTACAACTAATGCAGCTACAAATTGATGCACCTACAACACTGCATACAGGCAGTTTTTATTAGATTAAATTAGTGCTCATGGAGAAATGCGTAATGACAGATTTTATTAGAACAAATTGAGGGGAAGGCGTGGCCTAGTGGTTAAGTGGCACGGCTCACAACACGAAGGTGCTGGGTTCGATCAACATCACAGCACCGGCCGTTATCCCAGGGAAGCAAACCCTTAGAAAATGCAGGAGGAAGCAGAGCCTTACATAAAATGCATGCTGAAGTCGGATGCATTGGGACGAGAGGCGCAAAATAAAAACCACAATGCAATGCACACTGCCTTGGGGATTAGAGAAATAAGGCGAACGCAAAAAAAAAAAAAAAAGATCAAATTGGTGCTCCTAGACTGCAAACAAGCAGTTTTTATTAGATCAAATTGGTGCTCCTAGACTGCAAACAAGCAGTTTTTATTAGATCAAATTGGTGCTCCTAGACTGCAAACAAGCAGTTTTTATTAGATCAAATTGGTGCTCCTAGACTGCAAACAAGCAGTTTTTATTAGATCAAATTGATGCTCCTAGACTGCAAACAAGCAGTAGTTATTAGATAAAAATCAGAATCTTCTCATTGTAACCTTTAGCACATCATTAGCCCCCTTCACCTTTGACTTGAATGTTCTACAGACATGGCACGTAGATGCGACTAACAGTCAGATACTCCCCATGAGACAGTTCACATATATGCAAATCCCTTCCAGGAGGTGAATCACCTCTTGCTTGTTCTTTGAACCTAGCGCTTAAAGGTCGTGTAATGGAAACACCAGATGTGAACTGAAAACCAGGTCACTTCGTCACATAAACATCGTCACACACGCTCTCTGTATCGCACCAATCAGAGTTTGAATGTTTGCATGGTTGTCTGTCCTGGAGTTGAGCTTTGGGTGGAATACTTCATTTATTATAGGTTTATGTTAGGTCCTAGATGGGAATGTGCTGTCAGTCAAACCTGGGATGGTTCAATCAGTCAGACATTGACTTTTGGTTCCCGTAGGACGAAACTTTGTTAAGTATCGAGCACGGTAATCATTTCATTCCCTCCATGTCAACCATGCGTGGGTTATTGGAATCAGAAACATAATAATAGGCATATGTAGAATAGCAATGCTAGTCATATATGCTATTAATAAAAGTTACTCATATATGGATCAGTAATGTTAGTTATAGATTCATTAGTAATGTTAATCATAGATGGATTAGTAAGGTTAGTTACGGATGGATTAGTAATGTTAGTTATAGATGATAGTAATGTTAGTCATAGATGATTAGTAATGTTAGTTACAGATGGATTAGTAATGTTAGTAACAGATGTATTAGTAATGTTAGTTATAGGTGGATTAGTAATGTTAGTCATACATATAATAGTAAAATCAGCCATGCGCAACACAATCATATGATTTTGAGGTGGTTACATTGATGTTTAAATCATCAAGATACTTGGATGTCTGTATGATAAGAGACAAAGAAGAGCAGTACTTGGATGTCTGTATGATAAAAGACAAAGAATATGACAATTGTCTGACCTTGACGTACGTGCTACGTGCTTTCAACAATGTCACCCTCCACATGTTTCCATTACATGATCCATTTGTTTGACGGCAGTGTCGCGAACAAGAAGTCTGTCTACTAAAGTCTTGATTATTCACCAGCCCTATTTGTTCCAGCAGACAGCCAATCAATGTCGGCACCACGCCGGTGTCAATTACTCCATGAGACAACTGGTTATGATCCCGGCATTCGGCTTGATCTGCGGTTTAATGATTCTCATTGATATAGGAACCTCTTTCAACAAAAAAGAGTTCACGTTCACGTGACAAGAGACACACAATAGCATTTGACACTTCACATTCAGGTATCTGTATGCGACGGTTTGCGCTGGCTTTAGTGTGAAGTGCTAGTGGGACCACGAGCGCGTTTGTGTTCGTGTGTTGTGTGTGTGTGTATATTGTCTTTCGCAAACACATTTGGTGCCATCATTGACGCAATGACCTTCGATGCAAGTGAGACTACGTTTGTTCGTGTTGAGTGTCTGGCATAGATGCAAAACGGACTATGTTTGTTTTCGGTCAAACCTCAGTATTGTAATTATATGTTATATATTCTTTATATAGTAGAATAAAACAAAGTGTGACTTATCATGTTAACTGCATGGAAGAGCAACCTTTAATTCTACAGCCGCTCAAATATACCATGGGGTTCACAGTAATGGGAAAAATCGTCGACAAGATAACAGAATCAAGGAAAAACAGTCAAACAATTACCTGGTCACGTACAACTAACAACAGAACAGTCAAACAATTACCTGGTCACGTACAACTAACAACAGAACAGTCAAAGAATTACCTGATCACGTACAACTAACAACAGAACTGTCAAACAATTACCTGGTCACGTACAACTAACAACAGAATTGTCAAACAATGACCTGGTCAAGTACGACTAACCACGCAACAAACAAACAATGACCTGGTCAAGTACGACTAACAACAGAGCTGTTAAACAATGACCTGGTCAAGTACGACTAACCACACAACAAACAACCAGTGACCTGGTCAAGTACGACTAACCACGCAACAAACAATCAATGACCTGGTCAAGTACGACTAACTACACAACAAACAAACAATGACCTGGTCAAGTACGAGTAACCATACAACAAACAAACAATGACCTGGTCAAGTACCACTATCCACACAACAAAAATAACAATGACGTGGTCAAGTACGACTAACAACAGAGCTGTCAAACAATGTCCTGGTCAAGTACGACTAACTACGCAACAAACAAACAATGAACTGGTCAAGTACCACTAACCAACCAACAAACAAACAATGACCTGGTCAAATACCACTAACCACACAACAAACAAAAAATGACCTAGTCAAGTACGACTAACCACACAACAAACAAACAATGACCTGGTCAAGTACGACTAACTAAACAACAAACAAACAATGACCTGGTCAAGTACGACTAATTGATGATATTCGTCAATCACGAATGATGATAACCATTGTGTGTCTGGAAATACCTCGGGCAGTGTGGGCAGGAAATGTGTCCCTGGTGTGAAGGCTTCATTTCACGGTATTCTCTAGCCTGTCTATGGTGTTCAGCTTCTGTTGTCATGGATACCTGGCATGGTTACACCTCTGTTGTTTCGTGCCATTTTATCTTCTACTTATTGGCTAGCTCATTAGTGCCTGTTCGTTGTCCCTGATGAAGGTATACTGGTCGTAGCGTAGGGTTAGTTGTGTTTCCATCTGTGTGCGGTATCTGACCAAACGTATTGGCATTGTTTGACAACTTCAGGAAGAGATATGAGCCAGACCGTTCTGTTTCGCGTTCTACCTTCCCAAGTATCGTCTTCAGTGAAGACCTAATCGTGCCTTTCAAACGCTGTTTTTGTCCACTTTAGCTTTAACTTTCTGCATTACACCGTTAATAGAGTTTATTTTGTAGCAGATGGGCTGGGATGCAGAGACAACATGACCAATACATCGGATCTATGACTTCATCAAAATAGTATTAATGGTAGGGATAACAGGAATGGAAGGATACAATTAATAAATAAGAAATAAATGCTAGGAAGAAGGTATCACTGTCTACAAGATAGAGACAGTTATGAATTTATCATTTAATAATAATGATAATTATATAATCTGATGGACTTTACAGATACATTTCAGGGCAATTTATACTTCAAGACAAGATATACTGCAAGACAAGATATACTTCAAGACAAGATACACATCTAGCCAAGACACACATTTAGCCAAGAGACACATCAAGATAAGTATCAGCAATTGGAATATCACTCTACTTTTATAATATCTCGATCGCCATCCGTTGTATTACCACCAATAGTATCACAACTTCCAGCGGTATCCCGACCTTCATCACTCTCGCGACCTCGATCACTCTCATGACCTCCTTCACTCTCACGACCTCCATCACTCTCACGACCTCCATCACTCTCACGACCTCCATCACTCTCACGACCTCCATCACTCTCATGACCTCTATCACTCTCACGACCTCCATCACTCTCACGACCTCCATCACTCTCACGACCTCCATCACTCTCATGACCTCCGTCACTCTCACGACCTCCATCACCCTCACGACCTCCATCACTCTCACGACCTCCTTCACTCTCACTACGTCCATCACTCTCACGACCATCACTCTCACGACCTCCATCTTCTCACGACCTCAATCACTCTCACGAACTCAATCACTGTCACGACTTTCATCACTCTCACAACCTCCATCACTCTCACAACCTCCATCACTCTCACGACCTCCATCACTCTCACGACCTCCATCACTCTCATGACCTCTATCACTCTCACGACCTCCATCACTCTCACGACCTCCATCACTCTCACGACCTCCATCACTCTCATGACCTCCGTCACTCTCACGACCTCCATCACCCTCACGACCTCCATCACTCTCACGACCTCCTTCACTCTCACTACGTCCATCACTCTCACGACCATCACTCTCACGACCTCCATCTTCTCACGACCTCAATCACTGTCACGACTTTCATCACTCTCACAACCTCCATCACTCTCACAACCTCCATCACTCTCACAACCTCCATCACTCTCACGACCTCCATCTTCTCACGACCTCCATCTTCTCACGACCTCCATCTTCTCACGACCTCCATCTTCTCACAACCTCCTTCACTCTCACTACTTTCTTCATTCTCACAACCTCCTTCTTTGAGTGTGATGGAGATATAACACTCACCACCTCTGTCACTCTCACGACCTCCATCTTCTCACGACCTTCTTCACATTCAGGACCTCCATCACTCTCACGACCTCCATCTTCTCACAAACTTAGTCTTACATTAGCCTAAAATAGTCTCATCAGTATATTTTACCTGAACCTGACTAACATAGTGCGATCAGTATGTTTTGTTTTACCGGACTTTAGTCTCCTCTGCCATGTTCCCTTTACGTCGCTGCTTGATCCTAGTGAATTGCTTTCTATAAATGGACTTTTCTACACTATCCTACACGTTTAGAGTTTGACCGGATATCTGTGATGTGTATTTTCGATGTGTATTTGTGATGTGTATCTGTGTATCTGTGATGTGTATATGCGTATCTGTGATGTGTATCTGTGTATCTGTGATGTGTATCTGTGATGTGTATATGTATGTGTTGGTGTTTGTGGAATAGACAATCTGTGTTTCTCGATGCACCTGTTCTGTTGTGAAGCTTCTCACCTGCGATCAAGGTTAGTGTTAGGAGATTGCCCCTAAAAGGGGGGGGGGGGTATCGACTCTCAAGGGGTCATCTATAACAGGATAGTAGACAGCTGACCTCCCTAGCAGAGAGGCGCCTGCCAATAGTAGACAGCTGACCTCCCTAGCAGAAAGGCGCCTGCCAATAGTAGACAGCTGACCTCCCTAGCAGAGAGGCGCCTGCCAATAGTAGACAGCTGACCTCCTTAGCAGAGAGGCGCCTGCCAATAGTAGACAGCTGACATCCCTAGCAGAGAGGCGCCTGCCAATAGTAGACAGCTGACCTCCCTAGCAGAGAGGCGCCTGCCAATAGTAGACAGCTGACCTCCCTAGCAGAGAGGCGCCTGCCAATAGTAGACAGCTGACCTCCCTTGCAGAGAGGCGCCTGCAAGAAACGAACATAAGCACCTCTCGTTTGGTCGTTCGAAACCCCCGCAGTAACAGGCCGTCATTCGTCTAAAAGGTGAACAGATCCGTTGGAGACGGACGAAAACAGGGATGTACTCTGCGAATATTGTGCATGTAAAAGAACCATTGTCAGTTGAATATCGAAACGAGCAGGATATTAGCAGCTGTCCGAGGAAACAATTGGAAAAAAAGGAATGTCTACTCAATGCACTGGTTACCTTCCCCCAAGCCTAGCAAGCCGCAGGAAATCAAATGACAAGAAGCATATCATCAGGACAGTCTACGGTTACCTGGCAGCCTGCATACACTTGCATGTTTGTAACAGTTTGTTTTTGTTGGGCACAGCCATCAGAAAAGTATTTATCGTTGTCGAGAACAAACAATCTTTGTTCACATCTCGCCGCCTACAAGTTTCCTCAGTTTCCCTTCAAAACCAAGACTCCAGCTATTTCAAGTACTCCAAGTATTGTCTTGGGTAAACTTTAAAATAATATATTTATCTCTGAATTAAATTGTGTCATCTGCTTTTTCAGTCAGAATTGGGATTTCAATCTAGGGACGGGTTTGAAGAGTGTCACTGTTACCTGATGATGCTTGTTTCTAGTCAATGGTATTGTTGTTAAAATAAAATTACAGTATAACGTACTCTAAACTATCCTACTCTGTTAGATTAGTAAGTTTTTTTTCTTTCTGTTGGGCTGTCCACGATGAAGACCATTTGACTATATGTAGGTCTCTATCTTTTTCCTATAAGCCATAAAATATACTCTCTCATTGATTTCATTTGTCAAATACTTCTATCAGTTATAGACAAATATATGCGGCGTATAAGCACTACATTTAATAGTATATGTTGTAGTAAACATGTAATGAATTATTATCAGAGTCAAAACGTTTTGAAAGTCGAAATGAAAACAATAGATAATAGAATGTGAATTTTTCTATGACGTTCCGAACATTAGTTCGACATTGATTGCTTTCCTTTATTTCAATGCAAAGGAAAGAACACAAAATTGAGGTCCGCACCATTCAGATGGCTGTTCTCTATTAACAAGATGTGCACCAACATTTGCAATAAGTAAATATATGTGATCGTCTGCTTTTTTTCACGATGATGTTTCTCTTTGTTACTATTGCATACAAACACACCTAAGATTGGTTTTGTGGATAAATTATGTAAGTTGTTCTTAGGCATCAACTTATAAACAATATGGCAGGCCTTGTCTCAACAACATTCACACCTGCTGCCAATTTATGCCCTCGTAACTTTCTTCCAGAAACATTACCATGGGCACTGCCTACGTTTAATTACCTTACACATTATAAGCAATCGGTTGAACCGCAGATACATTCCCTGAAGCCTCAACTCGGTGCGTGCCTTCTACGCCAAGCACCGTTTCAATACTGGGCTGGTGTTCTGGTAGTAGTAACACTCTCCTGGTAGAAGGACCTACACGACCTTCCCAGCACATTCTTCGGTAGAACATTAGTGTCATTAGGACGTAGATACAGCTGTCTACCAATCACATCTATCAGTCTCACCTGTCAAAGTGTTTGAGTGTGGATTAACAAAAGAAGTTGAGCAAATTTGGTTAGAACGGTTCAAAAATGTGCCACTTCTTTGCGGGCATAGCCATGGCGTCTCACTGTTGTTCCTATGGATCCGGCAACACGCGGGCACTGGCCCTGTGGCCCGATGACATGAAATAGTATCTGCATACGTTTTTCTGTTCCACTTACCTGGCCTCGCAGAAGAAATCGGGTCTTAGCATCGTTAAAAGCCGGATGGTGATCGAACACAGAAATGTCAGACGTGTGCCAAAAGTGTCTGTCACAATGATTTAAGATTAGCAAGGACCTTCCCAAAGTGTTGAGTAGCATCATACTACAAATAGTGGAATTGTTTAACCAAAGAAACTGCATCCATCAGGCAAAATGGTAGACGTAGCTGACGTAACTAGTGACTGTAAGACACCATGTGACTTGAGTCGACTGGAATGTTCACCTAACAACGGTTACTTAATAAATCTCTCACCACGGTTCCAAACAACTGTTGAGTGTAAACTAATGCCAGAGACAAGATTAGAGTCTTTGTTTGAGAACCAGAATGTGGGAAGTTGGGGAAGGATGTTTTTAAGATGTCTATCGAGATTTGGGAATACGGGTTGGGCTTTGTGGTGGTGGGGGCGATACAGGTGGTGTGTCATTTCAGTACGTTTGTTGTGTATTGAGTACTTCACGTGTATGGTGTTGTGTTGTGTGTTGAGTACTTCACGTGTATGGTGTTGTGTTGTGTATTGAGTACTTCACGTGTATGGTGGTGTGTTGTGTGTTGAGTTCTTCACGTGAACTTCACGTGTATGATGGTGTGTTGAGTGTTGAGTACTTCACGCGTATGGTGGTGTGTTGTGTGTTGAGTACTTCACGTATATGATGGTGTGTTGTGTGTTGAGTTTTTCACGTGAACTTCACGTGTTTGGTGGTGTGTTGTGTGTTGAGTACTTCACGTATATGGTGTTTAATATTATTATTTGACATGCTAGGAAAAGAAACTACTGCTAATCATCATGTGTCTTCCGATAGTTGAAGCTCTAGTAGCAGGATGGACACCGAGACTCAGGAAGGCTAAATATGCCGAGCATTTACACACTGCCGCAGAGGCAACAGATTAGGTGGGCAGTCCACGTCGTGTGCATGCCAGACCACCGCATCCTCAAACATCTAATGTATGGTGAGTTAAGAGACGGCCTGCGTCTAGTTGGTAGGCAAAAGAAGCGTTTCACGTGACGTTCCAATCCAATCTCACCAACGTCTGTCATGCTGCACAGTTGCCAAATGATGAAATATATTAACTGACGGAACTTAACATTAAACCCTTCTTTAATATGAAACACTGCCTTAGGTAAGGTCAGGGAACTTGTCTGGACGATAAGACAGCCGTGTTCGTTGTTACATAGCGTGGTACCCAGATTAATTTGGAACTGGTATTGTCTGAAGAGAAGGTCCCGCCAGCTTGTGTCGTGTATGTAGGCAACAAGGGAGGATCAGAAATCATGTTACGTATGCGGGGATCAGAGTAGAAGATTGGGAGATGGCAGAGGAGCTCTGTGGGTGATATGTTATGACACGCTTCTCAAGGTCACACGAACGCTGATGTATGGAAGTAAGGGTGTCGGAGGTGATGGGGAGACCTCGCTTGAAGGCGGAAATAGCTTCAGGGTGGACAGGCTTGCAAGGGAAGTCAAGCGCATCATGGACATTTTACAGGAAGTTCTGGTCGTCATGACGTAATATTTGGAGACCGGAAGTGAGCTCCGCCGAGAAAGGAATTCAAGAGGAAATAGTCATAGGCATCAAAAAGTGTATAGATACATATGGGGCGGTGGTGAGGAGGTGTGGGGAGAGGGGGGGGGGGGAGTTTGAGGATGGAAGGATAGTTGGTGACATGGAACTGGTTGTATAGTGACTATACAGGGTCTTCTAGACCAGTTTATTTAAGTGCTGGTAAGGGAGGGAGGACAGTTGGGGACATGGAACTGGTTGTATAGTGACTATACAGAGTCTTCTAGACCAGTTTATTTAAGTGCTGGTAAGGTAGGGAGGACAGTTGGGGACATGGAACTGGTTGTATAGTGACTATACAGAGTCTTCTAGACCAGTTTATTTAAGTGCTGGTAAGGTGGGGAGGACAGTTGGGGACATGGAACTGGTTGTATAGTGACTATACAGGGTCTTCTAGACCAGTTTATTTAAATGCTGATAAGGGAGGGAGGACAGTTGGTGACATGGAACTGGTTGTATAGTGACTATACAGGGTCTTCTAGACCAGTTTATTTAAGTGCTGGTAAGGGAGGGAGGACAGTTGGGGACAGTGCTGGTAAGGCAAGAAAGACAGTTGGGGACAGTGCTGGTGAGGGAGGACAGTTGGGGACAGTGCTGGTAAGACAAGAAAGACAGTTGGGGACAGTGCTGGTAAGACAGAAAAAGCAGATGGGGATAGTCGTGGAGAGGCCGCAAGGACAGATGGGGACAGGGATATCCAGAAAGTTGACGGACGTGTCCGTGAAACGAATAGTAGAATAGATGTTCATGTCATGGACAATGCAGAGAGAAAAGTCGACAGCAAATAGTAGAATAGATGTTCATGTCATGGACAATGCAGAGAGAAAAGTCGACAGCAAATAGTAGAATAGATGTTCATGTCATGGACAATGCAGAGAGAAAAGTCGACAGCAAATAGTAGAATAGATGTTCATGTCATGGACAATGCAGAGAGAAAAGTCGACAGCAAATTTGCCAGTAACATTGATAAAGTCGTTAGTGTGTCGGTAGTGCATAAAGGAGAGGGGGGAGTTCTCATTTAAGACACAATAATTGTGACTAAGACTGGTCCATGCGCAGTTAGGATCCGCTATCATGCACTTCGCTTATACAGGGGACGAATTAGCCATTGAAAACGAAATGGTAAAGCAATTCAGAAGACATACAAACGGATGTACAATGATGTATTCAAACGGCTGTCATACGAGATACACACACAAGCATTCAACAAAATGAAGAAATTATGACAACTATTAAAGGAATGAAGAATTGAATAAAAACACGCTGAGGTCATGACAACCTGAACATGAAATTTGTTCAAATAGGTTTGAGGTTTGCAGCAGAAGTAGTCGAACAATTATTATTGGATATATGGCAAACCGAGACAACATCAAACTTCAATGATTGTCAAATGACCAGAAATTGTGCATCTTAATACGTATAGTATTTATACGCACAAGACACAGAGCTATATAACAGACGAAACACAGAAACTCATTGCAGAAAGGCAACAATTAAAACAAATAGGAAATAAGGGGACCAACACAGCATATAAAAACTGCGCAAGAAAAGTTAGAAGAGAAATAAGAAAAGATAAAGGAAAATACATAGTAGAAACATGTAAGGATATAGAAAACCTACAACAACAAGGCAAAGAAAGAGATGCATTCAAAGCAATAAGAACACTGACAAGGGAATTCCGTCCGGTTCCACATGTCATAAATGACGAAGAGGATAACACACTAACAGAAACTAAAGACATACTGAATAGATGGAGAGAGTACTGCAGAACCATGTATGGAGACAGCAGAAAGCGCTCAGTTACAATCCTACCAAAGGATGAGAAAGAACCTGAACCAACATTGGAAGAAGTACGCTCTGCAATTAAAAGCCTGAAAAAAGGAAAGTCCCCAGGATGCGATGATATCCCAGCAGAGCTAATACAAGCAGGAGGAGAGGCATGTGCTCGAGTCTACCACGAGCTGTGTAAACAGATATGGCACAGTGCAGAGTGGCCAGAAGCATGGAAGAAATCAATTTATATTCCCTTACCCAAAAAAGGCAACCTGAAGCTGTGCACGAACTACCGAACTATCGGACTCATCAGCCATGCTAGCAAGATACTCTTGCGAATCCTATTAAGAAGGATAGAGAAAAGGTTTGAATCTGAAATTCACTTAGTCCATGCAGGTTTTAGGAAAGACAGAGGGACCCGGGACCACATATTCAATTTAAGGAATATCTATGAAAAATGTAGAGAGTTTAATGTAGACCTGTACACATGTTTCATTGATTACACTAAGGCCTTCGACACGGTAAAACATCAACATCTGTGGAGAATCATGAAGGAAATGGGGTTTCCTTTGCATATAGTCCATCTCATTGAAACATTATACCAAGATCAACAAGCCGCTGTCCGAGTATCTGGGCAAACAACAGATTGGTTTGCAGTACAAAAGGGAGTCCGACAGGGATGTATACTCTCACCTTATCTGTACAACATATATGCGGAATGAATAATTAGAAATGTGTGAGAAGATGAGAACATTGAAAGTTTCGACCCATTTACGATTGGGGGTACGAGATTCCAGAGTTACGATATGCAGATGACACAGTGATACTATCAAGAAGTGCGGAAGGGCTAGAGCAGCTACTTTCAGCCGTCAATGGACATAGTAAAGATCAAAATCTGTTCATAAACATAAACAAAACAAAGATAATGACCATCGATAAAACACAATGTCAGCATACATTTACAGTGGGTGGTGAGGAAATAGACCAGGTTACACATTTTGAATATCTGGGCTCCAGAATCGACAAAAATGGTGACTGCTCGAAAGAAATCAGAAGAAGACTAGCTATGGCAATGCAGAGACTGAACAGCCTGAAGAAATTATGGCAGGGCACCAACAAAACGATAAAAGTAAAAGTCGTGAGAGCCTGTGTTTTTCATGTGGCAGCTTATGGCTGTGAAGCATGGACGATTACCAAAACTTTTAGACAAAGAATCGAATCCTTCGAGTCAAAATGTTACAGAAAGATCCTCAGAATACCCTGAACAGAGAAAACAAGCAAATGTAGACATTCGGCAAGAGTTGAGCATAGAGGAGAACTGGTTTATCAATTCCATTTTGGCTAGAAAATGCAAATACTTTAGTCACATCAAGAGACACAACGGTCTTGAGAGAAAGGTGATGGAAGGTATAGTACCAGGCAAAAGAGGAAGTGGTAGACCAAGAAGACGATGGCACCAAGATATCCAGGAGTGCCTGAGTATGACAGTGGCGGAAGCTGGTGTTTTGGCAAGGGAACGAGTTTCTTTCAGACAGACTGTGATGGGAGCGACGTTCTACAAAGGACATGCTACATGAGAAGATTTATACGCTTGTTCTCAGCATGTATACTTGCTGTGAGTGCTCGTTTCTTATTTATACCTCGTGCATTATGCTAGTGGATGTACATAAGTTTTCTCTTGTAGATGATTTTTAACTATCAATGATTTCCCCTGGATCCCAAGACAAAACTGTGCGGCTAGCAGCATAACCTGTAGAAACCCGCTCGTGGCTTACATATTGGCATTCCCGCTTCCTGGCCGTACTCCTCATCTGCTGGAAATCCGTGTATATAACACATATTTCCATTGTCTGGTGTTGAGTGCAAATTTAAGTTGTGCTGCATTTTACAGCAGATATTTGCGACTTTCAGGCCAGCACTTCAGCTTTTACGGCAAATCTTATTTGTTTTCATATTTGTGTTTTGTTTATTTTTGCACTGACCACAGTCTACCTGCAGTACATCACTTGGTTTTGAAATCAGAGTTTTCATTTTTGGCCGACTGACGCGTTCTTCTTCTTCTGCGTTCGTTCTCAATCTCCCGCTACCGAGTCCTGAACAGGGTTTTGCAAGTAGCAGGATGTAGTCCAGGGAACGGAATGCGTTGTGTCCCTAGTTTACAGATTGACTGCGATATTTGCACCTTTCGGTCCGTCACATTCGTTATCGGCAGGTGACGTGTTCTATTTACCTGAAGCATAAATCTGGCTTTATTGTGCTAGATACTCGTTCGTCCCCCCTTCTCCTTTTGGTAGAATCACGTGATCCGCTGAAAGACCAGCAGTTGGACTTTGCTGTCACAGCTTGTATGAGAAGCAAACTGTTGGACCATTGACTGGAGTTGGATAGCTTGCCCTCCTATCCACATCCCGGCTGTGAGTTTATTTATCAGTCAAGAAAACATGCATAATATCGTAACTAATTGTTTCTGGAATTTGATCGCCCATTTTATCTGAAGAGATCACGATAACAACACCAGAACTTTCATGCCATGGACCTGAGAGAGAAGGATGAACGAGAGGCAGAGATGCATGGACCTGAGAGAGAAACATGAACAAGCGGCAGACATGCATGGACAAGAGGAAGAAGCTTGAACGAGAGGCAGACATGCATGGACAAGAGGAAGAAGCATGAACGAGAGGCAGACATGCCATGGACCTGAGAGAGAAGCATGAACGAGAGGCAGAGATGCATGGACCTGAGAGAGAACCATGAACGAGAGGTAGACATGCATGGACCTGAGAGAGAAGCATGAACAAGAGGTAGACATGCATGGACCTGAGAGAGAAGCATGAACGAGAGGTAGACATGCATGGACCTGAGAGAGAAGCATGAACAAGAGGTAGACATGCATGGACAAGAGGAAGAAGGATGAACGAAAGGCCGACATGTCATGCACTTGAGGGTGAAGGATGAATGAGAAGCCGACATGCTATTGACCTGACCGAGAAGGATTACCGAGAAGCCGACATGCCATTGACCTGACCGAGAAGGATTACCGAGAATGACAGAAAAAAATTAGAAATCATGAACTAATACTGGGTCGTTTCGACAAATCGTTGCAGGTCACTTAAAATGGTATGAAAGCGTCACTATCCAGAAATATAATACTAGACCGATGATTCGTAACTCCTTCCTTATTCTTTGACCTTGTGTGCTCTAGAAGTGTACAGTTAACACTCATGTCCCACTTTCAAGCAGTGAAGTCTTTGTTCTAAACACACTCATGTCCCACTTTCAGGCAGTGAAGTCTTTGTTCTAAGCACACTCATGTCCCACTTTGAGGCAGTGAAGTCTTTGTTCTAAACATAGCACGATATTGATCTGTATGTCTGTTATGTTCAGATGTACCATCTTTTAGTTTGTGGGCTTCAATGATTCAGCAAATTATTCAATTAAAGAATATACCTTAAAGTCACATTTAATGTACTTTCCCCTTTCGATATTACCGTTGTTTCAACGTGGCATTAGGAAAGGCATGGAATGCATGAAAGTGATATTTCAGGCAGAATGAAAAATCAATAAAGTTCTAAATCTGGCAATAGGACAACAAAAACAAGAAGAGGAAAATTGTTTCTTCTTTAAAAATATTTCCAGATTTAGTTCGTTATGGTATTGTCGAGAACCTTCACGAGGTGTGATAAAAAAGTTATGGATAGACATAATGTCCGAACCGTGGGATACAACCAGAAGTTGCCAGGCACAGATTGTTCTCTGAACATAATGTAATTGTATCTTGAGTCACGTCTGCCTTGCTCGTCTGATTTATTGCAGTGAGGCTTTGTTCTAACGTGTTAATCGCAAATAACGTATTGCAGAGATGCATTTTGCAAAAAATTTTTAGAAAATACGCTCGCGAAACATGTAAGAAACAGCCTTAAGTCCAATACAGACCACCAGGAGCATTCTATGATTCGTGCACAAGTTTGATTAGGAGTGAGACGGTCTGGGGTGGGGGTGGGGCGTCACAAGTAAAACCAATGCCCGAAGCTGTGCTGGGAAATCGTCGAATCACAATTCGGGAGTTGTCTAGATACTTATACAATATTTGTAGTTCAGTTCAATCAAGATTTGCCGCATTTGTGGAGCGAACTTGGTAGCAAAAGGCAGATATTGTATGTGTGCGGTGAGTTTCCGGATAAGTAACACATTCACCAGGCCCGCCAATCACCCCGTAGACTGTCTTCAACTTTATGTATGTAGTTTCATGTATTTCGGGAAGTTTCGCAAAATATGCTGCAGATTCAATGGCAGATTATGTCTGTCTCCCTACTGTAATCATAGCAGAAGAGCAGGGCAGGTGTGGCCCAAGATTCTGACTTATTAGTTTGAGAAGTCAACCTGCGCCTCGCAATCTCCGACTGTTTACCGCGATTCAACAATGATGATGTCAATTAGGGTGTCTCAAAAATATATTGTCATTTTAAATCTCCCCAAGTTTCACGCCTTCTTTTAAAATCAACTAAATCACAACACGCTGTTCTATGCAAGAACTAACAGTCTTGTCCGCCATTTTTATTTATCTGTCACATGACTGGCTCATGGCAAGTAGGCCACCTAGCAGTAATGTGAGACAAGTGCCCCTCCCCCGACTAATGATAACAGTTCCCTCCCACTGTAATTGATTCAAATAGAAATAGAACAAAAAGTCTTTGTTTTATTTGAACACCCACACCCATCGTACCAACAGAGTGAATGCAATGCGTTCTTCCTCATCCTTCTTGTCTATACTGCGGTGATCTGTCGGGCCAATCATAAGCTAATAAGTTATCTCTGTTCTTCTGAAGCTAATAAGTTACCTCTGTTCTTCTGAAGTTAATAAGTTACCTCTGTTCTTCTGAAGTTAATAAGTTACCTCTGTTCTTCTGAAGCTAATAAGTTACCTTTGTTCTTCTGAAGTTAATAAGTTACCTCTGTTCTTCTGAAGTTAATAAGTTACCTCTGTTCTTCTGAAGCTAATAAGTTACCTCTATTCTTCTGAAGCTAATAAGTTACCTCTGTTCTTCTGAAGCTAATAAGTTACCTCTGTTCTTCTGAAGCTAATAAGTTACCTATGTTCTTCTGAAGCTAATAAGTTACATCTGTTCTCCTGAAGCTAATAAGTTACCTCTGTTCTTCTGAAGCTAATAAGTTACCTCTGTTCTTCTGAAGCTAATAAGTTACCTCTGTTCTTCTGAAGCTAATAAGTTACCTCTGTTCTTCTGAAGCTAATAAGTTACCTCTGTTCTTCTGAAGCTAATAAGTTACCTCTGTTCTTCTGAAGCTAATAAGTTACCTCTGTTCTTCTGAAGCTAATAAGTTACCTCTGTTCTTCTGAAGCTAATAAGTTACCTCTGTTCTTCTGAGGCTAATAAGTTGTTTCTTCCAGTTTCTACAGCTAGCTATGAAAGGGATTCCAGCCAGTTGAACAGACGAATCTGATCAAAAATAAATTAACATTTATAGACTTTCAGTTTTGATAACCGTAAGAAGATGAATGTTAATGGTCATCCACTACCACAATTTAAGCCCCCTGACGCCATCGATAAACGGTATTTCAGTGCTAAAACTACCAGGCACGTTCAAACACACAAGCGACTTGCCTCTGCCAGCAGTGTGTTTTTTTTTAAAGGAATAAATAGGCTAATACTGTGTAACTAGTACAATATATTTTGGTTTAGTACGCATTGTTACGTATAAATAAAAGTGAATGACTGCCTAGTTTAAATTGTTAACATAAATTGTATGACTGTAGTTCCACCATGTTATCTGATGACCTTTTTGTCTGACTGGTGAGCCACCCTACACATTCTCAAGCTGTGGTTGTAACCATCCTCTATATCGACAGCCACAGCGACAAAGATGATAGTGGGATTCCAGAATTACAGTGATGAGGAACGACTCAGAAAAACCGGGCTACAGTGTCTCGAAGAGAGAAGAATTCGTGGTGACTTAATACAGGTTTATAAGATGATCAGAGGAATCGATAAATTAGACTATAACAAGTTTTTTTAAAAATACAGCCACCTACAATAACACGAGGGCATAGCTACAAGCTTACTAAAGAGAGGTCCAGGTTAGATATTAGGAAATATTTTTTTAGTCAGAGAGTGGTGTCTGCTTGGAATGCATTGCCAGGGGAGGTAGTGGAGGCAGGGACAGTTAATGCATTTAAGAATAAACTAGATGCGCATAGCTTTTAGAGCAAGGTGATGTAAATGTAACTGGTTGTATACAGACTCTGCAGGGTCTTCTAAGCCAGTATAAAGACGTTAAGTTAAGTTAAGTTATTGTCTAAACTGAAAACTTTCATTAGTGTCACCAACAAATGTCTCATCACTATCCCGTGTTTCCTTCAACATCGTCAACATCAATATTATCATCATCATTAATATTATCGTCGTCAATATTATCACCAGGTAGTCAGTCCAGAGGCTCGGTTTGAAACCGGTTGATCATGTCACTCCACTGTCCTTTGTTAGTCAGTCCTGAGACTGGTGTTGAAGTCTTCAGGTCATGTCACGCCTCTGTCCTCTGTTAGTCAGTCCTGAGACTGGTGTTGAAGTCTTCAGGTCATGTCACGCCTCTGTCCTCTGTTAGTCAGTCCTGAGACTGGTGTTGAAGTCTTCAGGTCATGTCACGCCTCTGTCCTCTGTTAGTCAGTCCTGAGACTGGTGTTGAAGTCTTCAGGTCATGTCACGCCTCTGTCCTCTGTTAGTCAGTCCTGAGACTAGTGTTGAAGTCTTCAGGTCATGTCACGCCTCTGTCCTCTGTTAGTCAGTCCTGAGACTAGTGTTGAAGTCTTCAGGTCATGTCACGCCTCTGTCCTCTGTTAGTCAGTCCTGAGACTAGTGTTGAAGTCTTCAGGTCATGTCACGCCTCTGTCCTCTGTTAGTCAGTCCTGAGACTAGTGTTGAAGTCTTCAGGTCATGTCACGCCTCTGTCCTCTGTTAGTCAGTCCTGAGACTAGTGTTGAAGTCTTCAGGTCATGTCACGCCTCTGTCCTCTGTTAGTCAGTCCTGAGACTAGTGTTGAAGTCTTCAGGTCATGTCACGCCTCTGTCCTCTGTTAGTCAGTCCTGAGACTAGTGTTGAAGTCTTCAGGTCATGTCACGCCTCTGTCCTCTGTTAGTCAGTCCTGAGACTAGTGTTGAAGTCTTCAGGTCATGTCACGCCTCTGTCCTCTGTTAGTCAGTCCTGAGACTAGTGTTGAAGTCTTCAGGTCATGTCACGCCTCTGTCCTCTGTTAGTCAGTCCTGAGACTACTGTTGAAATCTTTAGATCATATCACGCCACAGTTCTCTGTTGGTCCGGATACTGGTGTTGAAGTCAGTCTTCTGATCATGTCATGCCACAGTTCTCTGTTAGTCCGGATACTGGTGTTGAAGTCTTTTGATCATGTCACGCCACAGTTCTCTATCAGGTCTTGGACTGGCGTTGAAGTCTTTTGATCATGTCACGCCACAGTTCTCTGTTGGTCCGGATACTGGTGTTGAAGTCTACTGATAATGTCACCTCACTGTTCGCTGTTTCCAGCAGATCTCTTTAGCTCCGTATAATTTTGCATCCCAATGATCTTGTACACCTTTGTGATGTAATTGTTTTTTGGATGTCCACTTCTTATTCTCCGAATTTTGCTCTTGAGTCTTTTCAAAAGTAAGCTTACGTGTCCCATATTCTGACCAATCCAAGACTCTCTACCTTCTGGCGTACTCGTGATCTGCGCGACTTGATATCTTCAAGCACTCATGCGTTTGATCGTCTTTCTCTCCAGCTCACGCGATAGCACAACAATTCGAACGCGTCTAAAATATTTCAATCCACTTCACTTAGAATGCATTCTTCTGATCCGTTCAAGGCTATAGGTGAGATATAATTATTCCCTTCCGGAACTCAATAGTGATATTATTTAGTGCTTCAAGTTTTTGTTTATCAGGGAATGTCATTTTTGTTGTTGCTACTACGGCACTAGTTCTAATTTCAACCTATCAGTACGCATACTCTATAATATAATGTGTCCAATGTATAGAAACCTCTGCACTTGTTGAATAACCTGTTTCTCGATGCTGATATTTAATTTAAAGTGAATTTGTTTTACTAACACCATCCCCTTTGTTTTACTTTCATTTATTGTCATACCTTCCCTGTGTCGTTGATCCAGTGAGTAGTTTTGGTAATGATTTCTCTGTTGCATATATTAAAATAATGATCGTGAAAGTAATGGTTGTTTCCATTCATACTGATGCTATCGTTCTTGTTATTTGTCATTTGCTTGGTCGTTGTTGTGTTGATTCTCGCAATGATGTTGCTAGAGGTGGCTTTGAGTCAGGATGTCAGTACTTGTAGCCATTTTTACATTTCAAGTAAGTGCACCTACGTCATCTGTAAAGTAAGTGCACCTACGCCATCTGTAAAGTAAGTGCACCTACGCCATCTGTAAAGTAAGTACACCTACGCCATCTGTAAAGTAAGTGCGCTTACGCCATCTGTAATGTTTAAGCGTGTGAAGGTCCATTTACCTAAAATTATTCTTCCATAATGGCCAACTAAGCATTCCGTGACGATTTTTGTTAGACAGGAATGTAACGAGTTTGTTAGTGAAGTCAAGCAACCGTGTCCTTCAATTGTGTGGATAAACCATCCTATATTTTCTGGTCAATGGAAACTGTGGCTGTTGTATCTGCATATAAAAAGTATATGTGACTTAGATATGCTGGCTTTCTATTTTGTAATGGTGTAGATAGCTTCATAACAAACTTTCATTTATACATTTGTCAAATCGACAAACACACAGAGAATACTGAAGTTGAATAATTGTTCTGTAATACTTGAACATCGCTAAATGCAGCTTCTGTTCACATCAATGATTTGTTCCTGAACTTTTTGGTTGTTGAGTTTCATCTTGATATCTTGTTGACTTGCGGCGTTAATCAAACCCGTTAATCTTATAGTTAGTCAATTGTTAATCATACCCATGGTCATATAGTCAGTCAATTGTTAATCAAACCCATGGTCTTATAGTTAGTCAATTGTTAATTATACCCATGGTCTTATAGTTAGTCAATTGTTAATCATACCCATGGTCTTATAGTTAGTCAATTGTTAATCAAACCCATGGTCTTATAGTTATCCAATTGTTAATCATACCCATGGTCTTATAGTTAGTCAATTGTTAATCAAACCCATTGTCTTATAGTTAGTGAATTGTTAATCAAACCCATGGTCTTATAGTTAGTCAATTTTTAATCATACCCATGGTCTTATAGTTAGTCAATTGTTAATCATACCCATGGTCTTATAGTTAGTCAATTGGTAATCAAACCCATGGTCTTATAGTTAGTCAATTGTTAATCAAACCCATGATCTTATAGTTAGTCAATTGTTAATTATACCCATGGTCTTATAGTTAGTCAATTGTTAATCATACCCATAGTCTTATAGTTAGTCAATTGTTAATCAAATTCATGGTCTTATAGTTAGTCAATTGTTAATCAAATCCATGGTCTTATAGTTAGTCAATTGTTAATCATACCCATGGTCTTATAGTTAGTCAATTGTTAATCATACCCATGGTCTTATAGTTAGTCAATTGTTAATCAAACCCATGGTCTTATAGTTAGTCAATTGTTAATCAAACCCATGGTCTTATAAGTTGTCAATTGTTAATCAAACCCATGGTCTTATAGTTAGTCAATTGTTAATCAAACCCATGGTCTTATAGTTAGTCAATTGTTAATCATACCCATGGTCTTATAGTTAGTAAATTGTTAATCAAACCCATGGTCTTATAGTTAGTCAATTGTTAATCATACCCATGGTCTTATAGTTAGTAAATTGTTAATCATACCCATGGTCTTATAGTTAGTCAATTGTTAACCAAACCCATGGTCTTATAGTTAGTCAATTGTTGTTGATTTTTTATATTCCTGGAAATGAAGATAATGAGAGTCTAACTTGTTGCATTGCGATTCCTGCATAGTAGTTGGAGATTTCAACAGCCACTCGGAGAGATGGGGATACTCTGACACAGACAGCAGAGGTGACGAAGTGGAAGATTTGGAGATAGATGCAAATCTCTCCCTAATCAATAGGCCGGAGGATAGCCCTAGCTTCTATTCAAGAACATGGCATACCACCTCGACTCCAGATTTGGCCTTCTCCACACAGGACATACACCATAAAATAGACCGCCAGGTGCTACACCAACTGGCAGGTAGCGACCACAGGCCGATCAGGCTAACCATTGACATGGAAGTAGGCCCACAGGAAACAAAACCGCTCCCACGTTGGAATTACAAACGAGCCGACTGGGACAGATTTGCAATCCTGACAGATGGGCTGTGTGAAACCATCAACACACGAAACACCAAAATGAAGCCCATGATGGAAAGCCTAAGCAAGGCAATAATGCAAGCCGCCACTGAAACCATCCCAAGAGGAGCTAGGAAAAACTATAAGCCCTACTGGAATGATGAGTTGCAGAAAGTGGAAGATGCAGTAACAAATGCTAGGAACATGGCAGAGCGAGAAAAATCTATGGAGGCAAACATCGCCCTAAAAGCCGCCACGGCGAAGTACAAACACACTCTCCAGCAAACAGCAAGAGAAAGCTGGAAAAATAAAACGGAAAGCCTAAACCTGGACAAAGACGGGAACAAGCTATGGAAGCTAGTCAGAGCCATGAACGACGAAACCCCGTCAAATAAACAAATTACTATCAAGCAGGGCGAGAACTTGATCACAGGTAAGAAAGCCGCAAACGCCTTTGTCGATCACTATGCCAGAGCAAACCACATCGAGGTCCCTGCAGATAAGCATACAGACATTAGCGAAGAGCTAAAGAGGCACGAAAACATGAATACGGCACCTGAAGAGCACATGATGGCCAAATTAACAATGCGCAAAATGGAAGAGGCTATGAGAACACTAAAGAAAAGGAAATCTCTCGGAAAAGGCGGGATAACAAACGAAATGCTGATGGGGCTGGGCCAAACAGCGAAGAGGAAACTGCTATCGGTCCTGAACCAAAGCTGGAAAAGGGGAATTGTACCACAGGCATGGAAAGACGCAATACTGGTACCAGTACCAAAAACAGGAAAGGACAAAACAGATCCAAATGGATACAGGCCCATAAGCCTACTGAGCTGTGTCGGCAAGCTGATGGAACGGATGATAAACACCAGACTGATGTGGCATCTGGAAGAAAAACGAATACTAATTCCACAGCAAGCCGGCTTTAGACAGTACAGATCCACTGAGGACCAGGTCATCCTCATAGCCCAGGAGATAGAAGATGCCTACCAGGCACAGAAACACACAGTAGCTGTTTGGATGGATCTGGAAAAGGCATTTGACAAAGTCTGGAAAGATGGAAAGCTAAGAAGAAGTGATGTTTGTGGGAAAATGTACAAGTGGATCAACCACTACCTCAAACAAAGAACGGCCAGAGTCCAAGTACAAGGGCAGATGAGCAAAAAGGTGACACTTGAGCAGGGAGTACCCCAAGGGGGAGTACTGTCACCCACACTCTTCCTGGTATATATAAACGATATTACAGAGAATATACCAAGAAGAGTCCATAGCTCAATGTTTGCAGACGATCTGGCTATGTGGACCTCTGAAAAGAATCTCACCATAGCAAGAAATCGGATGCAGACGGCCATAACATCACTGGAAGAGTGGGCGAACTCATGGCTGGTCAAAATAAACGGGGAGAAAACCACATGCACAATATTCTCGCTTTCATTAAAACCCCAAAGTACCAAATTAAGTCTAAATGGCAAAATCCTGCAGCCAAACGACAACCCAACCTATCTGGGAGTCACATTTGATCGGCGCATGACATGGAAAAGTCAGATTGAGAGAAACCGAATGAAAACCAGAGAAAGAATGGCAATCATGAGGAAACTTGCTGGCACAAGCTGGGGAGCAGACGAAGGCATACTAAAGAAACTGTACACTGGAAGAGTGAGACCAGTTCTCGAGTATGGCATTGCGGCATGGACAACAGCAGCGAAGGCGAACTTCGATAAAGTTAGCAAACTTCAAAACCAAGCCATGAGAATTATAACAGGTGGCATGAAGTCAACGCCAATTGTAGAACTTGAAAAGATTACAAAACTGCAATCCATGACCGATAGAAGAGACTGCAGAGCCCAGCTGCAGTCAGAGAAACTCCGAAGACTGACCGACCATCCAATGCACCGGAGACTAAACAATTTGGGAAATGGGAAACTAAAGCGGAGAAACTTTGCAGAAATAGCCAAAGCAAAGATGCATGAAGATCCCATAAACGCACTAACAACACCAAAACCCATCACTACTGTACGAAAACCTACCTGGAGGCAGGATATATTTCCAGAGGTGGTAGAAAATATACCAGGTATTGCAAACAAAAACTGCCAGACTGAAAAAGAAAGGAGAGATACTACCCTAAGCTTCATAACGAAAAGCTACCCAAGCATGGACTGGACCCATGCATACACCGACGGTTCTGTAACAAATACTACACAGAACGGAGGGGCAGGAGCATTCCTGAACCTACCAAATGGCAGACAAATAACACTGTCATTCGCTACTGGTAAGTACACAAGCAATTTCAGAGCGGAGGCAGAGGCACTGAGGGCGGCAGTGGAAGAAATGGTGACACACAGTGAAAATGAAAGCCATATAGTCCTGCTTACAGATACTTTCGCCGTAGTCACAGCGCTAAAAAGCCAGAAAAATACTGAGCTTAATGACTTAAGAGCAGCACTCTGCAAACTGTGCCAGCAGTCCGCACCAAAAAGGGTAGTGGTACAGTGGGTCCCATCACACTGCAACATCCAAGGCAACGAGGAGGCAGACAGACTGGCAAAAGAAGGTGCAAGACTACCACAAACAGATACTAGTATGACGTACGAAGAGTCAAAACGGCTTATCAAAGCCAGATACATGACCAAATGGGAAACCGAACATACTGGTTACACCAAAAACGATGCCTATTACCAGTTGAATCGAAGAGAGCAGGTCGTTGTCTTCAGACTTCGCACTGGCCACAATAGACTGAGGTACCACCTATTCAACAAATTGAAGATAGGGTGTACCGACGAATGCCCGTGCGGTACTGGTAAAATGACCGCTGAACATCTGCTGCAGAACTGCCCGACATACGAGGATCAGAGAGAGCAGATGTGGCCATCACCAGTGGAACTGCAAGACAAGCTCTATGGCAGTGGCGACAGCCTCAGGATGACCGCCGCTTTTTTCGAAAAAATAATGGTTACTGTCTGACTGCGTACGCAGAAGAAGAAGAAGAAGCATTGCGATTCAGAGTGATTGAATGTATTAAAGCAGAGATTCCACCAGGGATGCCCTAATAATATTTGCGAGATACATGCTTGAACTTTTGTCAGGAATATGCATTGGCTGGTCACGGCAGTCGGCTGTTTGTTAGTTTTCACATCACAAGGCAGGAATCATATAGAAACTATGTAGGCGTCCAAGAAACGTGAATCAAGAGCTGTAAGACATATAAAGCAGAGTAGACGCTTGGATAGGCGACCACAGGTTCAGGTTACATGAGTAGGAGAGGAGTATATCTATACTGGGTTACATGAGTAGGAGAGGAGTATATATATACTGGGTTACATGAGTAGGAGAGGAGTATATCTATACTGGGTTACATGAGTAGGAGAGGAGTATATCTATACTGGGTTACATGAGTAGGAGAGGAGTATATCTATACTGGGTTACATGAGTAGGAGAGGAGTATATCTATACTGCCGATACAAAGAATACAAGCTATCGGAACTGTCGGCAAGAATGGCTAATTAGAAAAGGGGCCTTGAAGTCAACTACCTGATATGTGATGATACACAACAATATGTATATCATATAGACCGATGGATCTGTGTTGTGGGTTGAGAAATCATGATTGACTGCCTCTGCCAGGGCCAGACAGAAGAAAATGATTTGAGATTGAGGCAATTATTTCAGCTCCGAGGTGACAGCTTCCTTAGAGCTTTAATCGGGTACGTCATTGTGTCCGATTCGTATCGTTGTACCTTAAACACTATAAATAAAAGCGGTAGTAAGGGTCGTACATCATCTCCAGCTGCTTGTAAAGACACTACTGTACTAGCAGTAGTTAGGGTCGTACTTCATCTCTAGCTGCTTGTAAGGACAATACTGAACTAGCAGTAGTAAGGGTCGTACATCATCTCCAGCTGCTTGTAAGGACACTATTGTACTAGTCGTGCCTAGGCTGGCGGTAATCAAAGACTGGGTAATTTGGTTTTGAATGCATTCATTGTGTGAACAGTACATATGTATAACGGAAGATGGGGAAATAAATCAAAATGATAGATTGATAGATTGATCAATTGATAGATTGATAGATTGAATTTCTATCCACATAATGCAAGAGTTCAACAACAGCATGAAAACACATCCGACAGAACCAAGCAAGAATCTGTGCACCAGAATTGTGCATACGCTTATTGCTGTTTACTGAAAGAATCTGTACGCCTGTAAGTGTGTCGTTTGGACGTGTTTGTTGACTTACTATAGAGATAAATGACGTGTTTGTTGACTTACTGTAGAGATAAATGACGTGTTTGGTGACTGACTGTACAGATAAATGACGTGTTTGGTGATGTCATCATCATCATCATTGGCTCTTTCAATCTTGTCGGACGAGAGTAATTGTGCTTTAAAAAAAAGGTATGCAACTACAGTCCATGACGTAACAAATGTGACGCGTAATACCAATCCGGACAGAGAAGCATCTGCCACATTGTGTCCAAGAAAAGTCAGGATCGTTTGCGACATCGCATGCTGTGGCGTGTCTTCTAATTCTCAAATGCTGAGTCTTCAGCCTATCAATATCTCCTTTGTATTCCATGCTTAATCTTGTCCGTCCATGTAACACGATCCATGGAGTACTGTTCCCATGATCCCAAATCAATGATTGGTGATTTACCATAGAGATAAATGAAGTGTTTGATGACTTACCATAGAGATAAAGGACGTTTTTGATGATTTAACTTAAAAATATAGGACGTGTTTTGTGACAGAGATATAAGACATATTTGTGTGTGATGTTCGTACATATTTGTTTGTGATGTTTGTACATCTTTGTGTGTCAAGTTTGTACATATTTGTGTGAGATGCTTGTACATATTTATGAGTGATGTTTGTACATATTTGTCTGTAGTGTTTGTAAATATTTGAGAATGATGTTTGTACATGTGTTTGTGATGTTTGTGCAGTGTATGTTGACAAAAGTGTGGGGACGTAAGCTGCTGTGACGGTCCGCCCGAACTGCTGCATCAATTTTGGCAATAAATCTTCTGACACAACAATTTGCGCATGACGTAGTCTCGGAAGATCTTTCGTTAACTTCTGTAAACATCGTTGTCCAGTTCTTCACTGTTGTCTGCGACACACATTTGTCACCATACACTGCCTGCACGCTGCGATGAATGTCAACTGGTCGACATCCTTCAGCTGTTAGAAACCGAATCACCGCTCGCTAATCAACTCTGGACGGATTCCGTATCACATCCGCCATGTTTTCAACGGTCTGCTGAGGAAACTATGAGTAGAAAGTTAATGACATTTTGCAAACTTGACGGTTGGTATGTGCGGTTTACACAAGAATTGACGTCATCATGTGCATCGTACGTATGTGCACTTGGTGCAGTTAGGTACGGTTTCATTTGAACATGCCTCGTACATATTCGTATGTTGATGTTTGTACATATTTGTCTGTGAAGTGTGTTTGTACATATTTGTTTTTATGATGATTGTACATATTGAGTGTGCGATTTATGCACGTACCATAAATATGGCGCCACTATCACGACAAATTAGTTTTGGCTTGAGGACATGAACGAGATCGAAACACTTCTCCCCGATTGAACACTTTCAACATTCCACTACAGCCCAGTACAACTTCATACCAGAAGAAGAAAGCTGGACGGCGAGTTATGAACACGGAGTTGATGTCCGCTCTTATTCTGTTGTAAACTTACGGCGTGTGGCATTCAGTCCCGAGTTTATGAGGAACACTTCAGCTGCCGTTATTGCCTTTTAAGTCTGCTTGTGCGACAGTCTTTTATCTAGTGGAATAGGAAATCTATGACTACTTTTTCTGCATCCCCGCTGAGATTTAATATTTCGCGGTCAATAAAATTACCTTTTAATTTATGCTTTAGCGAAACATTTTTGTCATTTTCTTGTCTCCCTCCTATACCTCCTGCCCTCACTCCCCTGTCACCCTTATTAAATAAATCCAATTATCTTTACTTCATACCGTTTTAATGCTTGCAAAAACCACTGTCAAGCTACTATCGTGATATATATATATATATATTTCATATGAATTGCCAGCTGTCTGTTTATAAAACTACATAAATGGTTTATTGGCTGCGAAGAAGACTCGGTACATGTTCTTCCTGTATTATTTCCAAAGGGACCTGACATTGGAGCATGTACTCTTTGCACTTAACATAAAAAGAACAAAAACTGGAGCATGTATTTACTTATAATGTACACACACACAAAACTGGAGTATGTACTTATAATGCATACACACACACAAAACTGGAGTATGTACTTATAATGTACACACACACACAAAACTGGAGTATGTACTTATAATGTACACACACACACAAACTGGAGTATGTACTTATAATGTACACACACACACAAAACTGGAGTATGTACTTATAATGTACACACACACACAAAACTGGAGTATGTACTTATAATGTACACACACACACAAACTGGAGTATGTACTTATAATGTACACACACACACAAACTGGAGTATGTACTTATAATGTACACACACACAAAACTGGAGTATGTACTTATAATGTACACACACACACAAACTGGAGTATGTACTTATAATGTACACACACACACAAACTGGAGTATGTACTTATAATGTACATACACAGAAAACTGGAACAAATACTTCATATAATTTACACGATGAGACATAATACTGGAACATATCATTTTTATAATATGCACAAAACGTATACTTTTTATAATACTCAAGAAGAATATACTTTTTATAATATACACAAAGAGACCTAAAACTGGAGCAATATAATTGTTATAATATGCACAAAACGTATACTTTTTATAATACTCAAGAAGAATATACTTTTAAAAATATACATGAAGAGACATAATACTGGAACATATACTTTTTATATTATACATGAAGAGATCTAATGATGGAACACATACTTTTTAAAATTTACATAAAGATGCCTAACGCTAGAATATGTACTATGTGCACTACAGATATAGAGACCAAGAACTGGAACATTTTTTACAGTGCACTTGACGCAGAGAGACATAACACTAGAAGCTGTAATTAGTAAACTATTCACAAAGATATTTGAATCATGAACTCATGCCAGTATTCACAAAGAGACAGGAGTACTGATGCATATGTTAGTGTGATGTTTATGTTACGAGAACAAGGTCAATTATCATATTGATATAATAGAGCTTGAAGCTATAAACGTTGAAATAAATGTAGAAGACCAAACACGCACTTCCATAGCAAGTAGATCTGTCGTCTTTGGAGCATGTCATGGTACACTCCAATACATTAACATATATCATGAACACACATCTCAAGGGGCAGCGAATTTCCAAGTAAATAACATAAGGTGGAGACAGAAGGAGTGGTATGGAGCCGGGCGGAGCTAGTGAAACCATTGTCCCTGATCAGTACTGGCTTTCTGATCATGAAAGAGCTGGTCAATGACAGCCCCAGACCAATCAGCCCATATCCCTACAGCGCCTGCATGGCTGCGCGGGGAGGGGGTCGCTTCGATCCCAATCGTCCCCTATTGACTTCATGACGAACTACACGACTGGTTGTCTAAAGACTGCAGAGTCTATTGGGGTCGCTGTTGTCGAGAGGGCATATACTCGTCTCACAAAGGGATCAATAAAAACGGCAGACTACCGAATCCTACAAGTTTTAAAGTGATCCCTGGTCTCACAGGAGGTGGGACCAGAGTGTCTGCACCCTGAGTTGCCCCCAGTCGTCTTGATTAATGTCTTGCCACTGGTTCAATATAGCTCGGGACCAGAGAGTGAGGTCGATAACCAGCGAAGTTTCTTGCTCACTATAATACAAATACAACGCAAGTTACATCATCAAGACAAAACCGTCTGTTGATGTTTACCATCAATCGCTTCCTATGGGTAACTAATACCATTATTAGACAGTACAGATACGTATGGAAATCATAATTATATAAGTACTCCAACAGTACAAATAAGCATATGGATAGCAGCTGTCATCTAAGGACGTGATAAGTACATCGTATTAATACTATTACTATTATTACTATCATTATTATTATTATTATTATTATTGGGGAGGACGACTGGCGTTTGGTCAGACACAACATACTGATCAGACATGTTAGTCTGGGTCAGACAAAATATACTGGCCAAGACCCTTACCTCGGCTTCCTCGTAGTCCTCCCTGGAAACGGGCTGTTTTCATAGGGAACTGACTAACGAATTGAGGGATCGACGTGATCTCTGTAGTAGTGAGCAACACGCAGATGAAGCCGAGCAAAGCACAACCGCCTGGAGGACCCGGTCCAACTTCATCAGCACACTCGGGAAGTGAGGAAAGCTAATGCACCCCGGCACTTTACGGCCTTCTCACTGCGCACACTCCGCTGCCTTGGGGTTATTTCCACTTGTGGAAAACGCTTTCGGAGTTAACCCAGAGATCAAACCAGGTGCCTGTGGGGAGGGGTGTGGGGGGGGGGGTGGTGGTGGAGGGTCTGCTGACTGGTGAACAGCGGTCCTCACATCAATATGCCCAGGCACGCACTAGAGAGGGTTCACGCCTACAATGAGCCTAGGCTGCTGGAACGTACGCACCATGACCACAGGTATGACGGAGGACCTCGAAGCGTTAAGCTATGTTCGCAAGGACTTAATTATAGACCAGGAACTCAAAAGGCTTCGAGTCAACATCGTCACGCTCCAAGCAACACGTCTGGCCTAGTCTGGGTCTCTCATGGAAAATGACTACACGTTCTTTTGGCCAGGAAAATGAGTGGAGAACGTCAGAGAACATGGCGTCGGCTTTGCCGTTAAAATCTCCCTTCTAGGATCCACAGAGCTTTGCCAAAATAGAGCGGTTTTTATCTCTTCGTCTCAAAACATTCAATGCCATAGTAAATCTGATGCGGGGATAATGTACTTCTGCAATACCTGTACGAACATATATGCCAGTGTTGGGATGAGAGGGCGGTAGCACATGGCATAAGAGACGTCAACAGAATCAGCATTTACGAGAACAAGGGAGACAAAGGAAACTGCAATAATTACAGGGGAATATCGCACCTTAACACCGTAGATAAAGTGTAGGCATCATCCTGAGCAGGCTGCAAAAGCTGGCTGACATGGTGTATCCGGAGTCTCAGTGTGGTTTTGGTGCAGAAATGTCCCCCGTTGATATGGGCTTTTCACTGAGACAATTGCAAGAGAAATGCAGAGAACAACACAGACCACTATTTCTTGCCTTCATTGACCTCACCAAGGCATTTGACCCGGTAAACAGAGAGGGTCTTTTTAAAGTATTGTCTAAAGTTGGCTGCCGACCTAAACTACTGAGCATATGATTAGATCTTTTCATGTGGGCATGAAAGGTACAGTGATGCAAGACGGTCAGGAATCTGAGGCCTTCGACATTAACAAGGTTATGTGCTGGCTCCAACTCTATTCGGCATTTTCTTTGTCATCGTGCTTAAACACGCCTTTGGAACTGCCACCGAGGATTGGGGGTGGGAGGGTGGGGGGGGGGGGGGGAGGTCTTCCTGCATACTAGGTCAAATGGGAGATTATTCAATCTAACCAGACTTGGAGCAAAAAGAAAGAGAAGGGAGACTGTCATTCGGGATATGCTCTTCGCAGACGATGCTGCCCTGGTCCCCCAAACCGAAGCCGAATTACGGATCCTCATTAATAGGTTGGCATAATCATGTGATCTATTTCAACTCACCATCCGGTGTACAAAATATGAAAGTGATGGCTCAGGATGCAGATCCTCCAGACATTGTCTTAAACAATAAAAATCTGGAGGTAGTAAATAACTTCAACTACCTCCGATCTATCATCACCGACAACCTTTCACTGGACGCGGAGCTGCAGAAACGATTAGGAATGGCCTCATCAGTACTTGCCAGATTCTTACAGTGACTGTGGAATAACAACATGCTGATCATCTCTACAAAGGTTGGTGTGTAGAGATCATGTGAGATTAGTACCCTGTTATATGGCAGCGAAACATGGACTATGTATGCCTCACATGCAAAAAAAGGCTAAATGTTTTTCATTTGCGCTGCCTGACGCATACTTGAAATTTCATGGAGTGACAGAGTGATTACCTACGAAATGTTGGACCGCGCAAAGATTGTCAGCGCCGCTTACGGTGGCTTGATCACGTTTGCAGAATGGAGGATGGGCGAATACCAAAATATATCATTTATGGAGAGCTGACCACGGTCAAGCTTAAAAATGATAGACCCTTCCTCCCCTACAAAGAGGTTTGCAATCGTGACATGAATACGTTGGATATGAACACCTGCACCTGGGAGGAACTTGCCAAAGACAGACCCGGCTGCAGGCAGGCTTTGTGTGTTAGTCTGAAGTCAGATGAAGAAAAGATTCGTCAAGATGCAAACTACAGACGTTTGCGGCGAAAGCTAGGGCAGCAACTGACTGTCCCCTCTCCAGAGTGAAGTACATTGTCTTTCGAGACTGACAGGATGTGTCTATGTATGTTTCGGTAAGATGGCGACCAAGCAACACCTGCTCTCATGGTCTACGATTTTCGTGTTGTTTGTTCCAATTAATGAATGGAGCGCAGTGTTGTGTGGCGATAATTTTCTAGCAGGTCCTACGCTATTCACAGGTAGTGTGTAGATTTAATTTTACTCGGAATTCGGAGAAAACACGATCTGTTCTTCATGTGTTATAGAATACACGTTGTTGGATAGGACGTCACTACAGATTGCGCATCGTTCTTGGTTGGTGTGCACGACCTACTTGGAAATTGCGTCAATTTTCGTTGCATGCCACGACTGGAATGTCCCCTCAGCCATGGGTTAATGGTCTTTCATCTAGACCTACAGATGTGGACGCGGGTCAGCAGCGGCGTCTTTTAGTCTACGCGTGGAAGAGGGGGGGGGGGGGGGGCTGATGCTGTCGAGAGGTACGGCACTCGCCTCTCAAATCGTCAAGGAAACGGTGGACGATCGACTTCCACAAGTCTTAAGTGACCCCTGGTCTCACGGATTGTACGACCTGAATGTCTGCATCGTGAGCTACTTCCAGTCGTCTTGATTGTACGACCTGAATGTCTGCATCTTGAGCTACTTCCAGTCGTCTTGATTGTACGACCTGAATGTCTGCATCTTGAGCTACTTCCAGTCGTCTTGATTGTACGACCTGAATGTCTGCATCTTGAGCTACTTCCAGTCGTCTTGATTGTAGGTTATGTACTCGTTTCCGGTAGCTCAGGACGAGAGTGTGACATTAATATCAAGCGCAGCTTCTTTCTCACTATAATCCAAATTGAGCGCAAGTTACATCTTCAGGACGAGGACAGTCTGGTGGGTATGTATGTATGTATGTATGTACGTATGTACGTATGAACGTATGTATGTATGTATGTATGTATGTATGTATGTATGTATGTATGTATGTATGTATGTATATATGTATGTTTGCATGCATGCATGTTTGAATGTATGTATGTATGTATGCATGTATGTATGTATGTATGTATGTATGTATGTATGTATGTATGTATGCATGTATGTATGTATGTATGTATGTATATATGTATGTATGTATGTATGGATGTATGGATGCATGCGTGCGTGCGTATTTGGTTGGGTTTGGGTGGACGCGTCCGTGCGTGTGCCAGTCTGTCTGTGTGTCTATCTGTGTGTATCTCTGTGTGTCTGTCTGTCTGTGTGTCTGTCTGTGTGTCCGTCCATCTGTGTGTCTGCCTGAGTATATGGCGGTGTGTCTGTCTGTGTGTATGTGTGTGTATGTCTCTGTGTGTGTCTGTCTGTGTGTATGTGTGTGTGTTTTTGTGTGTGTCTGTCTGTGTGTGTGTGTGTATGTATGCATGTGTGCGTGTGTATGTGTGCATGTATGTATGTATGTTTCGATGTATGTATGTATCTGTGTGTGCATGTGTGTATTTATGTTTGTGTGTGTTTGTTTGTGTGGTGGGTGTGTGTGTATATATGTATGTATGTATGTATGTATGGTTATGTGTGTATGGTTGTGTTTGTGTGTGTTTGTTTGTGTGTATGGTTGTGTTTGTGTGTTTATATAATTTGGTAACACAAATGTACCCTCAACACATGCTGAATCAGCTATGGCAGGACAAATATAAACATGGTGTCAAATTTCTTGTGACAAACTACATAAACCGTCATCGCTGGTCTTGTCCTGTGCCCAGTCAGCTGTTACAGGTATGTTGAAGCCGCGCCAAGTGAAGGATCAAATGTGTTTTAGTGTCTGACTGACAATTTGCTGTAGGGAGTGAAGGCATTCCAGCCATATTTGGATGATTTACACGATCCAAGGTTAGAGGTCACAAGTTGCCATCACAAGCAATGACAACTGAATAACTAGATTATCCATAATTGTATTTTATTTGCGCCATTTTTGATTATGAAATCTTGCTCGATATACAAGGAATACATGAGTATCAGAAATTATTCAAACAACATTTTAGTAGTCACATTCCTTATATCCATATTAAATGTGACAGTAAAGTGTAAATATTTAAATAATCATCTAGACTTTCACAAAGTGTTGGCGCAGAGGGACAGTGACAGCCACCGGTATAGTGAAAGACATATTAATCCTGTTTGGCAATATGGGACCAAATATTCAGCAACTGCTAATAGCTCACTTGCGAACGTCCTTACCACTAGTAGCAGGTGTCCACAGCCTCCATTGAAGCGTCTATTAGAGAGCTATATCCTGATTTCACAACATCAATTGTTACATCCAACCCACTGAACAAACCACACACACGAATATAAACATGGAGGACTCTTGCTGAAATATACCAGCGGCGTCCAACGCTGTGTTGTCTGCCATGTCAACAATCACAAGGCAAATTTCATAACAATAACTCATCATCGGGCCTGATGCAGTATTGTTGAAGCACAAGAATAACTAGATAAAACGGATCTATACCTGCCCCAAAGACAACAGTGAATGGACGAGAAGGAGCACAGGTGCATCAATGGACAAGTAAATTAGACACTAGATAACACAGCTCAACCTGCATCGGCCATGTTTTATGAGTCTGGTTTTGAATTCACTCTCAACAATTCATACTTCTCAATATTATCGTCAACAATGTATACTTTTTCGTGTTATCGTCAAGAATTGATATTTCTCTCTGTTGGCGTCAAGAATTGATATTTCTCTCTGTTGGCGTCAAGAATTGATATTTCTCTCTGTTGGCGTCAAGAATTGATATTTCTCTCTGTTGGCGTCAAGAATTGATATTTCTCTCTGTTGGCGTCAAGAATTCATACTTCTCTATATACTCTGTAATTAAAAACAAAGACAAACAAATATCAGTCCAACTACAAAAACCGAAAACGAGACACCTTGTCTTCCCAACCAAACGGAGCATATTCCTGCCTTGTTCTCAAGGCCACTTTGGTAATAGTAAATTTTGTCCGAAAATGTTGTTTTGAAAATACAATCAGGCTATTACATTGAATATGCTATGAAAAGGTTACATTTTAATGTCGATATCTCATAGATTTCAGTCCAAAGGAAGAAGCTCAGTTTACATGGTCATGTTCCAAGATTGCTTAGTTCGCTAATTATTGAAGGTCAAAGGAACTTACAAGTGACGAAGCAGAAGTGGCATTGAGGAAAAGCGTTTTCAAGTGTTTACAATGTTTGAATTGGTGACAATTTTGTGAGGGATCCACAGTCATTGATAGCATATTTTACACTGATCAGTCATGAAAGATATCTAGGAAACCAAACCACAGACAATATGTAATATAATTCTTTCTCGAGTTACACATCTGTTACAAACCCAAAGAGGTAGACTAGAAAACCAACCACAATCTCTGGTTGGGAAATATTCTCTATATCATATGCGACCTGTATGTTTCAAAAACATAGTTCTTTTTCGGAAGTATATGTCTATAAATAGTGCAGGGCGTCGTACACCCTAGTGACTGCTACATTATGAGGACTGTTTGTGTTCTGTTGTCACTGATCAACTGCGCAATGTCTAATATCTGAAACATCAAGCCTGGCTATCGTGGGTACGTTAATATGATCCCTTGTATTGTGTTCTGTGACGAAGTGACGAATAAACTCGTCAATGTTAAACTGATCCCTTGTATTGTGTTCTGTGACGAAGTGACGAATAAACTCGTCAATGTGAAACTGATCCCTTGTATTGTGTTCTGGGACGAAGTGACGAATAAACTCCTCAATGTGAAACTGATCCCTTGTATTGTGTTCTGGGACGAAGTGACGAATAAACTCATCAATGTGAAACTGATCCCTTGTATTGTGTTCTGGGACGAAGTGACGAATAAACTCGTCAAAGTTAAACTGGCTATACGGTTTCCTAAGCAGCAGTCCGGTTATTGGATAAAATCGTTCGACTAGAGGAGCTACAGTACTGTTATAAACAATACCATTTTGTGTGGTTTTTTTTGCTTTCGCCGTATTTCTCTAATCCCGAAGGCGGTGTGCGTTGCACTGTGGTTTTTATTTTGCGCCTGTCGGCCCATTGCATCCGACTTCAGCATGCATTTATGTAAGGGCCTGCTTCCACCTGCATTTTCCAAGGGTTTGCTTCCCCAGGGTAACGGCCAGTGCTGTGATGGGGATCGAACCCAGGACCTTCTGGTTGTGAACCGTGTCACTTAACCACTATCCCGCGCTGTCCCCAAACAATACAATTGAAGTATGGTATAACCATTTCCCTCTTCCTGGCAAGTATCACAGCAACCGGATGTAAGACAATGACGTCTTGTTTCCTGGCACTGTTCATCACCAGATCAGTGATTACACTAATTGACGTCATCACCAGAGGCGGATCATAGGTTTTTTTTAGGGGTAGTAGACCGTGGTGGTAAGGCGAAGACTGGTAACAAGAAATGGGGCACAACTTCCAGCTGACACATTCACTCCTTCCAAAACTAGCCACCTGCCATTACCTGCCAGATATGGATGTCTTTATAGTCCAAAGCCAAACTTTAACTGTACACATACCTTGGCTCTTAAGTTGATTGTCTTTACTTAATTTTGGTTTCTTGTTCAAATAGAAAATGTACACCATTTTCATTTTAATGCAAGTTGGTGGAGTACAGATTAAACATGTATTTAGTTTTCGCTAACCAACTCGTAGGTAATTCTGAATCGTATTGATGGCAATGCCTTGTCAACAGCCATGGCTTTTACATGATGATGTTGCTAACCACACGTACAACCTCACCTAGCCGCCTTTTCCAATATGGAAGTGAGGCAACTTGAATAGACTTCTGTTTTTTTAATATTGAAACATGTTTGAAATTAAATCGGATGGCAGCTATCTCTAGAAGAAGCATGTGTTCCATGTAACAGACCACAACATTCCAAACAATGGAAACCAAAGAAAAGTAAAAACACTACCGGATATTCTAAGACAGCACGTCCAGGGGAAGAGCTGGTCTTGTTGTAAGACGCACACGATTGTATCTTGAACAATCCAACATTGTCTTCCGTCCATCATTCTACCCCCCCCCCCCCCCCCCCCATCCTTCCTTCCACCTTTCCATGGTTTTATCCATTCTTTTTTCCATCCTTCCTATCTTCCATCCATCCTTCATTCTTTCCTTCCCGTTAACCTCAAAAGCCTTTTACTCGGCTTATTTAAAAACAAGGAGTACGAAGAAAACACATCAACTATTGTTCTTGTAGTTTGAAAGTCGTAAAAGGTGGTCAACTATACTGCTACAAGCCATGATATGAGAAGCATGCTGTACCAAAAGCAAGCCCCAAATTGTATTAGCCGCATGCTGTACCCAAAGCAAGCACCAAATTGTATCAGTCGCATGCTTTACCAACAGCAAGCACCAAGTTGAATCAGCCGCATGCTGTACCCAAAGCAAGCACCAAATTGTATCAGTCGCATGCTGTACCCAAAGCAAGCACCAAATTGTATCAGTCGCAAGCTATACCAAAAGCAAGCACCAAGTTGTATCAGCCGCATGCTGTACCCAAAGCAAGCACCAAATTGTATCAGCCGCATGCTGTACTAAACGTAAGCACCAAGTATCAGCCGCATGCCGTACCAAACGTAAGCACCAGGTTGTACTAGCTGCCTGCTGTTTACAATGTACTGTGTAAATGATGTTAAGTCACATGTTCCCCAGTTTTGTTTAAATGGTACTTGCTCGTCAAATTAAATGTACTGTTGATGCACTTGTATGATTGTACTGCGTTGATCGCATGTACTGCGATGATCGTGCGTCCTACACTATTGTACAACTGCTACATTGTAGAACTTCTTTTTATGACTTCATCTTTTAAGGGACGGTGTGTCTTAGTTTATAGCGAAGCTGCGATATCAGCGCCTTTCGGCCCGACACATCTGGTTTCAGCTGTTTTATTTGAGACCACGTTCGCCTTCCCACTGCGATCAATATTCTCTTAGCGAGATTACACTAGAGCAGCCAGTTTCCAGGGCCGCCGTGTGAAAGCAAAACAGGGTCTTGCTCGCCTACAAGCAGCCGACTCTGAATTGCAGGTTGTTCTCAGCATTTACCCTGCTTCACCCTCAGCTCCAATCGTGAACGTGACGGATACGGGTCTCTCTGTTGGTGGATGTGGTAGGCCAGCCATGGCTTCTCTTGCTTGTTAGCTCAGCACTCGGCATTCCCCAACGTTTGCTGAATTCGCTGTCTCTGTAGTTGGGAAGGAGCCAAATACATCATATTTCATTGTTCTGATTTGGGAAGACAAATCAGACAGAAACTGAGCAGCTAACATCCCCAAGAGCGAATAGCCCAAGAAATTGGATTAGTAATAATAATAATGTTGTTTCAAATACCCACAATGAGTAGGTTTACTCCTACAACGCCGGAACCGACAATTTTTCTGAAATTATTCTCTATGTCCATCGATACACATTCCAACGACGTCACTAATTGGTTAGAGAAGTACACAAATCAATATAATGTGACAATTTTCACGGACCAGGCGCTGTATGAAATATAGATTTGGTAATAACACGATTGCAGCCATCCTAGACACCAGTAGAATGTGTATTTAACGATTGAATCCTATCAAGGAGTACCAAACAAATTAACTTCAATCGTTCTTTAGCGGAGTACACAAAAAGGTACCGCCATCTTGGTCGCGATGCGACTTATAGATATCACATATTTACATACATGCATACATACATATACATACATACATACATACATACATACATAACTTACACATACAGACACACGCACGCACGTACTCACCCCACGGACCAAAGTACCACCCCACCCACCCCCCCCCACCCACACACACATACATACATATACACATATCCATACATACATACATACATACATACATACATACATACACACATACAGACACACGCACGCACGCACGTACTAACCCCACGGACCAAAGTACCACCCCACCCACCCACCCACCCACACACACACATACATACATATACACATATCCATACATACATACATACATACATACATACATACATACATACATACATACATACATACATACACACATACAGACACACGCACGCACGCACTCACCCCACGCACCAAAGTACCACCCACCCACGCACACACACCAACATATACACACATACATACATACATACACACATACATACATCTAGACTTTAGCTCAAAAAACTATGTTTTGGACTCGCCTATAATGAAGATCCGTACGAGTACTTGAGAGTGGTAATCGCGTGTTTAATTTTGAGGTTGAATCGCTGGGAGTAAATGTTATTGACATTCCATGACCATATCTAGCCCGCGTATTCCCTCCACGGGTGAGATCTATCTGTAACAAGAGATGTTTGTTAAGCAATGTACCAGCTGCTTTAATTGAGTTGACTGTCCTGGGAGCATGCATTACTGGCAACAAGTTACGCACGAAGCGAACTCGTGATTGAGAGCCAGTTCGCAGAGGACATTGTACCTACAATTGTACGCGCAAGTGACATTTGGTGGAAAAATATGCGGGTAAATATCCGAAACATCAGCTAAGTTAAAAGTGTGATTTATATTCTGGTTTCAGTGCATTTACAACTTCTCTAACGTCTTGCTTGGTAGCGTGCAACGCCATTAGTGTTAGAACGGAGAGGGGTGGAAGGTTATATATGTTTGAGATGGAAGTCTACCTCTGCTGGATACCAGACGGAGATATCAACCGGAAAGATGGATGGACGGTATATAAATATCGTTTTTCAGATCTACGATATGACAGACAGAGAAGCACAGATAGAGAGAATGGAGAAAATACGCTCTTGTAGAATGAAGCGACACAAGTTTGACGACTCTCATCTCGGAGAACTGACTAATTGCACGAACCGCATTGTGCAATATTTGTCAGTTTTACCGCAAATCGTATTGATGTGTGACTGTGATAAGCGTGACATTTGTATGAAGACAATGTATCGTATTGATGTGTGTTGGAAGTTGTATGGAGGCAATGTATCGTATTGATGTGTGTTGGCAGTTGTATGAAGACAATGTATCGTATTGATGTGTGTTGGCAGTTGTATGGAGGCAATGTATCGTATTGATGTGTGTTGGCAGTTGTATGAAGACAATGTATCGTATTGATGTGTGTTGGCAGTTGTATGAAGACAATGTATCGTATTGATGTGTGTTGGCAGTTGTATGAAGACAATGTATCGTATTGATGTGTGTTGGCAGTTGTATGAAGACAATGTATCGTATTGATGTGTGTTGGCAGTTGTATGAAGACAATGTATCGTATTGATGTGTGTTGGCAGTTGTATGAAGACAATGTATCGTATTGATGTGTGTTGGCAGTTGTATGAAGACAATGTATCGTATTGATGTGTGTTGGCAGTTGTCTGAAGACAATGTATCGTATTGATGTGTGTTGGCAGTTGTATGAAGACAATGTATCGTATTGATGTGTGTTGGCAGTTGTATGAAGACAATGTATCGTATTGATGTGTGTTGGCAGTTGTATGAAGACAATGTATCGTATTGATGTGTGTTGGCAGTTGTATGAAGACAATGTATCGTATTGATGTGTGTTGGCAGTTGTATGAAGACAATGTATCGTATTGATGTGTGTTGGCAGTTGTATGAAGACAATGTATCGTATTGATGTGTGTTGGCAGTTGTATGAAGACAATGTATCGTATTGATGTGTGTTGGCAGTTGTATGAAGACAATGTATCGTATTGATGTGTGTTGGCAGTTGTATGAAGACAATGTATCGTATTGATGTGTGTTGGCAGTTGTATGGAGGCAATGTAAAGTATTTCCATTTGTGGACGAGTGACCATGAATGGTTTGGACGTCGGCGTACTGCCGCCACCTGACACGGGTTAAACAAAATCCTTATAGAATATGTTATTCCTCATATTGGAGACGAGTAATCAAAATCACAAATTAAAAATCATGGCAAAACTACCGCGTTCACATAAAATTAATTTGTCCAAATCGTGAAACATAATTTGATAGAAGTGTCAAGGCCATGAGACTGTCAGATTAAAGCTTCAATCACTAACGATAAAAATAGATCTGCAATATTTAACAAGCTAGTCAGACAGCAGCGTTGCAAGAAATACTTCCAAAAACGTTTCAACACGTCAGTCACTCGAGGACAATCACAATTTCTTCTAAGGTACTCATGTCATACGGAACCTGATGTAGGGATTCCAGAAATATAAATAGTTGTAAAATCAATCACCGGGTTAGGACGGCATAACTACTAATGCTAAACAGAGTATATCGAGGGTACGGGCTGCTCTGGTGCGTTATTCATCTTAAGGCATATTGAGAGAAATTACAATATATTGCAACCATTTAGACATCACAGTTCTTGATAAAGAAAAAAGGTTCTGATCGCGTAAAGAACCTTTTCTTGATATTTAGAGACCTATAGCACACATGGTCAACTACTGTATAGTATGTTAGCCCAGTATCGTGTGGATAAAAATGTGACAAGAACGAACGATAAAACCAAAGATGGCTTTGAAATAACTACAGGTGTATTATTTTTCAACATTTACATGGATAAAATGACAAAATAAACCAGCAGTGTAAGAAATCAATCATTGCTCTACATGAACTACTTTTGGACGAAGAACAAAGTCTTATATAAGTGGTGCATATAAACAGCAAAACCACACGAATGCGCTTTTCAAAACCTGTTGATAATGTAACATTAAAATGATATCATCAAAGACAATATCAGCGCGGATAATGGGAACACCAAGTTAACTTAGCTATACTTGTAAACAATGTCAAACTTCAGCGGGCCTGGTAGTTCAGATACCTGAGCAGTTTGGTTTTTTTCTCAGACGGTGCGTTTTTCGTTCACACTTTACGCACACTATCACGTCCTTCTCTTCCGGCATGACACAGACACGCACTCTTACACAATACTCGCTCTCATGGTGATCCCACCCATTGGATTTTAGTTGGAGTGGGACCACTAAGATCGCCCTAACTAGCAGCTAGAGCCGTGCCTTCGCCAGTAGAATACAGAGTGGCAAACCTTTTGACTGAAAAAGAAATAAACACACTTTCTCAAACGATTGAAGGCTTCAGAGAGGAAAAGAAACAGCATGTCAGAAAGCATCCGTTGTAATTTATAATTGTCACCACTTTCTAAACACTCAAACGTAAGCTTGACAATTAAACAACTGATACACAGTGTATTTATACCAACTCTGTGCTAGCAGTGGCAGACGTGGCACTTATCCAATTTCCAAGACACAAATTAACGGTGTGTGAAATGAAATGTCGAATGAAGGTCATCTGTGTCATCAGGGGAGATAACATAAGAAACGAAGGCATTATAAATAATGTGGGAACAGCCCCTCGAGTTGAATACATTTCAAGTCAGACAAATGTGTTGGTTCGGGCATCTCATTAGAGTGCAGTCAGATCGACTCTCTTATAACACGAGAGGACCCGGCTACAAGTGACTAGAGAGGCCTCCTGGAAGGTCGAATGGATGACGTAAGTGTAGTCCCTCACGTGCTTATAAGACCTCGTGCTTCTACCGATACGGCCTTACAACGGCACGGGTTTACCAGGACACGAGTTTACAATGACACGTGGTTATCAGGACACGAGCTTACAACGACACGTGGTTATTAGGACACGAGCTTACAACGACACGGGTTTAGCAAGACACGGGCTTACAAAACTTCGTGCTTACAACGATACGGACTTGCAACGGCACAGGTTTACCAGGACACGGGCTTACAATGGCACGGCTTTACCAGGACTCGTGCTTACAACGACACGGGCTTACAACGACACGGTATTACAACAACACGTGCTTACAGCAACACGTGATTACAAAACCTCAGGCTTGCAACGACACGGGTTTACCAAGACACGAGCATACAACGAGACGTGGTTATTAGTACACGAGCTAACAAAGACACGGGTTTACCGATACACGAGCATACAACGACACGGGTTTACCAAGACACGAGCATACGAGACGTGGTTACTAGGACACGAGCTTCCAACGACACGTGGTTACAACGACACGTGATTACTAGTACACGAGCTTACAACGACACGTGGTTACAACGACACGTGGTTACAACGACACGGGTTTACAACGGCACGTGATTACTAGGACACGAGCTTACAACGACACGTGCTTACAACGACACGGGTTTACAACGACACGGGTTTACGACACGTGATTACTAGGACACGAGCTTACAACGACTCGTGATTACTAGGACACGAGCTTACAACGACACGTGGTTACTAGGACACGAGCTTACAACGACACGTGGTTACAACGACAAGTGGTTACAACGACACGGGTTTACAGCGACACGTGATTACTAGGACACGAGCTTAAAGCGACACGTGGTTACTAGGACACGAGCTTACAACGAGACATGGTTACATCGACACGAGCTTTACATCTACATTTCGACACGTGTTTACATCAACATCAGCTTACATCGACACGTGCTTACAGCGACAAAAGCTTACATCGACGCCTGCTTACATTGACACGTGCTTACAGCGACACATGTTTGCAGCGACACCTGTGTACTACCACCGATGTAAAACACATAACCATGAACAACGACTTAACCCCCCCCCACCTTTTCGTCCCCATCCCTATAGCGCTCACCTGTACACGTGGAACTGAATTGCTATATCGCCTAACTGTGTGCTGGCTGTATGGATAAACACCTTTTATTCCTCAACCCAATATCAGCTCGGCGCATCTGTGCAATTGGAACCAACAGCGTCATACAGTTGCCAATATCCATCGATGATTAAACATGGCGGAGTGTGTGTGGAGAAATATAGGGGCTTGACGAGTGAGTTATCCTGTAGCATTGATCTCTGAGGAATGGGCCTCTGGCTTAACATTCAGAATCAATTTTTTTAAAACTGCATGTCATGACGTCTTCTTAAAGTCGAGCTCCACGCCCAAGGACACAGAGAAAGCTGAAGTAAGACACTTGTACTGCTGGGACTTCAGCTCTAACGACCAGATGAAACGTAAACCTGTGCTAACATTTATTTTTAAGGCGCTTAAACGGCCAGGTTTCAACGGAATGCGAAATGGAAACCTCGAAGGGCTATGTATTAGAAATACGATTCAAACAGGACTTTGAATGTTTTTATACTATGTGAAACAGAATCAGAACTGGTAGCATTTTTACAATAAATTGTGGATATAAATTCAAAGGCTAGAATATGTACGAAAAATGTGACACATCTTCAAAGAGTTTCGTGAATGCATTATATTAGCTCTGCCCGGCAAAGATACTCCGAACATTTATACAAATAATGGGAGTTTTCTTGTACCTTATATGATCTTGATGAGGCATGCCTCAGCGTAGCTGCGGGTCTTAACTTCTTCTCTAGCGGACCCTGTCTTGGGCCACAGAAGTCCAGCGCGTGGTAAGTACTTCTCTAAAAGCATATCATACCACAAAGGAGTCTGTCCAACAAGTTGGACGTCTTCCCCGCGGTCTCTTCTTACCTCGGGAGAGGCAGACTGCTGTCGCTGCGCTCCGTCTACCATCATTTCGTCACAACGTGTAACCTTTTCATCTGTGTTTTGCCTTGTCTGCATAGATCCCCGCATAATTCACCAGGGACAATCGGCTTCTGTCAGAATTGTGGAGACCTTGCATACGTTGATTCGGAAAGTGATTATCCTTAAAATGAAAACAAACTATATAGTAGAAAGAGAATTCATCAGCGAAATATGAATTGCCCACACAGTTAAAAGTGGCGATAAAAACAACAATAGTACAGGTTTTCATCCAAAGAGAGATACACGAAATTTAATTGAATGTCTGCCAAACTAGTACCAAAAGTGTCAATGAGAAAGATAATCTGATTGTAATGGAAGATTTTTGTTAAATCGGAACAACAGATAATCAAATTTATACTGCTTAGCAAAATTAAGTGACTTCTCATTAAAACAAAGCAGCAAAATTAAGTGACTCCTCATTATAACGAAACATCAAAATGAGCTGACTCATTATAACGAGACAGCGAAAGAACTTATAAATGTATATACAAAACAAATGCCTCAAATAACACAAGGATACTCTCAGCACCAAAAGAGTTGTATCAAAAGACATGGCACAGATGGAATATAATTATACATTAAATCATACATGGATTACATATTATCAAGACAAGGACATATAAACAAAACTCTAGAGTGATTTCCAACAACAATCTGGTTCTGTTCTGCTCTGTTTCTGAAAATTGACTTCACCACGCTCCGCGTATAAGAATAGCGTGCTCAGCATCTGCCACCAGCCGGCGAGAGATGTGGACGTGCAGCTCGGTAGCTCTACATATCCAGTCCTCCTGAACGAGCGACTACCGGGAACCCGTTTCATATTAATGCGCTGAACTCTGAATTGCTGATTTATTTACTGCGGTGTCATCATCCTATTAACGGCCATTGATTAACTTGCAAGTGTCTCTCATATTCACATCTAGCGCACCCGTAATTGCTGATTGAGAAGCCACTTTTTCGCTGTTCTGAATGCCAGCATGGCTAGGACAGTAGATCCACACTAGCTCCTGCATGTTTGTTGCTCCACAACCAGCTCTTCTGTGCCTTCCGATGAGAGGGTTTGGTGTCTGCCGCTATGACTGCCCTCGTTAATGATTCCTCAGATAGTAGAGCTGCAGTGGCTACTTCCATCTCCTTTCTGACCTCTAGCAAAGTAGTGCCAACCACACATCTTGCTGAGTGGCACCGATCCATCGATATTTATAGTGGCATCAGTATTCTGAGTGTTATCATATATCAGTTGGTTAACCTCACGCTCTGTCATCCCGTTCCTCACTGCATTCCCTGCCTAGGGATATGATAACTGCCCTTCTATCCCCAGTCTGCACCATTCTTCTCCTTTAACGATCGTCCCAACTGTGGTCACCTGTCCCCCCTGCCTTGGTTCTTGATGTTTTTGTTCGACAGGTTTCAGTTGTCTTTCTAGTAATCAGGTGATTGATATGTTGTGTCTACACGGCGGAGGTGCTGCCTCCTTTTGGCCTACACAGACCACTTAGTTTGTTTCACGGCTGTTTATTGGATATTAACAGATAACCTCCAAATATACAGTCAATTCAGCGATCCGTCATCCATTGATCGCTTCTGTAATCCTTGGTTTTGAAAACTAACAGTAGAAATAACAATATGAAACTTGTGTTTGTTGCTTCACAACTACCCCCTTCTTTGTCCAATTCGATGTGATCACACGAGGATATTATCTTCAACTGACACGAGGCCATCTTTGGTCTTGGTCTTGGTGAGTGTTAAAGAATAGGATAGTTTTGGTTCTCACATGCAGGATGTTGAAAACTGTTGCAGGATTTGGACTTCTGTCTTGCGTATAATATGGTAGTTTTTGTTAAAGAAGGCCAGTACTTGTCCAAGGTCTGTACATTTCATAGTTAATATACGGTAAAACTGTGTCTCCCAAAGATCTTCCGCTTCTCTTTACGGCCATGCCATCAAATATCCACAGCCTTCCATAACTAATGTGAAATGGAGAATGGACTCTATCCATTGCAAGTTGTGAAGATCGGCCGATGTAAGCTGTACAGGAGGAAACAATGCAAGACGGCACGATGATTAACCATTTCCACAGTTTAGAAGTCTAGTACTTGGTCCTCTGTTAATCTTCATCATATGATCTTCACAGTATATCTTTCTCGGGCTGGGCAAAATGAATCCAGTCCATAGAAACGACTTGGTTGTACCTGGGGGCATCCATATGTGGCCAGTCTCTTTCATTGTGGACAGTGCCGACGTCGGAGCACAACCTCCTTAGCTTCTACGGGTCGACTTGGAGAAGAGGTACCACCATAAAAACACCCAATGTGTGCTCGGTTTTATAAACGTATTTCAGCAGCTCATTTGCCACACCCCCCCCCCCCCCAACCTGTGATGTTATTTATACTTGAAATCCTGGTATTCAAACAGGCATGTTAATATCTGTTGCCAGGTAGCCGAATGCTGGGGATTTGTGTCGTATGTATTTGACAACTTCCTGCGTCTTACTAGGCCTGGGGGAAGATACAAATAAATTGGCTAGATTTTTAATTTTAATTTTTATCCGGGTAGCGGCCGTTAAGCCTACTCTTTCAGATTTCTAGCTGGAAATGTATTTTAAATGTGCCGACACTGTACACGGGAGTCCTTTCTCACTACCCAGAGATCAGTGGTATGTTTACCATACAATCCACGTGAAAAAAATCTCGGATTCTACCGTGATTCGAACCCGTGACCTCCGGAACTGGAGGTGGACATTACCTGGAGATCCCTGAGTCTTCTCTCCTCCCCTCCCCCCCTCCCCTCCCCCAGCCATGTGACACTAGAGGTGGACATTACCTGGAGATCCCTGAGTCTTCTCTCCTCCCCTCCCCTCCCCCAGCCACGTGACACTGGCGCGGACACATTAGCTAGAGATCATAGAGTCTTCTCTCCTCCCCTCCCCCAGCCACGTGACACTGGAGGTGGACACCTTATCTGGAGATCCCTGAGTCTTCTCTCCTCCCCTCCCCCAGCCACGTGACACTGGAGGCGGACACATTAGCTAGAGATCATAGTCTTCTCTCCTCCCCTCCCCTAGCCATGTGACACTGGAGGCGGACATATTAGCTAGAGATCATAGAGTCTTCTCTCCTCCCCCTCCCCTCCCCCAGCCATGTGACACTGGAGGCGGACACCTTACCTGGAGATCTCTGAGTCTTCTCCTTCTTTCCCCCCTCCCCTCCCCCAGCCATGTGACACTGGAGGCGACACCTTTCCTGGAGATCCCTGAGTTATTTACACATTGACTTAAATGTGAGTTATTTATTTATTGACCACAAACATCGGTAGTGTTTGTTAATTTAAAATAAAAGAACTACATCTATTATTATAATGCACAAGTAAATTAATAGTAAAACATATATTTAGTCAGCTGTTCATTATTTAATGTTTCATATATATACATTTTGAGTGTTCACTTTCCGAATAGATTTAAGTTCAGTCTAAAGCAAATCAACTCTGATGCATTCAGCTTGGAAGCCCATATATCTTACACGTCTGTCATTCTTCGGAAATACAACTGAAGTTGCAACATGCGAAGTATTTTTTAAAAATGCGAATGCGTTATTTTCGTTCCAGATTAAGATTTAACGAGTTTTTCTATTTAAAAAAACAAACTAGCTGACAGTTAAAGTGCTCCCAAATAGTCTTGTTTATTGTTCAATGCGAAAGTTTTGAGTTTCGGTTTCTTATAAAAGACAGTTTGTGAATCATTCTTGGTTTGTTTTTTTGAGGTATGAGTTCTCTATTAGTTCCTTTTGCAGTTAAAGTGATGGGATTGTTGAACTTCAGCATCAAATGGAGAACAGATAATCTAGAAATGTGCGTCTTGTGCTGAAACATCCTGAGGCCTGGTGTTGAATTCCTTATTGAAAGACGTCACTCGTTCACACATGAATTTACAATCAAAATGGATGTTGTGTTTTGCAAATGTAGGAAAATTATAAACTTTTCCTATATTTAAGTGACTTTACCAAAGTTGAAGTTTACTTTAAAATAAACGGTCCTTGACTTTTTAACTTAGCATTGAGTTCAAAAAGATAATTACACCGTCTACAAGAAATGCAAATTAACACACACAGCCAGCTACACTGGAGATTTCCTGTCATTTCCATGAACAAAAATAGATAACTCATCTTTCAAAACATAACCGAAATTTTCCTGTACTTAACCAACGCATGTCCCCGTTAGATGTGAGATCATCGTGCTAGAATTGAATGACTTCCATAAAGTCATGAAACTGGCGATAGGATTTAGTCATGGCTAACTTCAATTAAAGTTGGCCATGGTTTAGTCCTCCTGACTTTAGGAAATATAGACATGAAACTACCATCATCATGACATGGCGAGATTGTTTCATTCTGTACACACGTTTGGTAGGTTTACAATGAAATGATGGGGCTCTGCTAACAGATAAGGCTCAGATCATAGACAGATGGGCGGACCACGTGATAGGGCTCTGCTAACAGATAATGCTCAGATCATAGACAGATGGGCGGACCACGTGATAGGGCTCTGCTAACAGATAAGGTTCAGATCATAGACAGATGGGCGGACCACGTGATAGGGCTCTGCTAACAGACAAGGTTCAGATCATAGACCGATGGGCGGACCACGTGATAGGGATCTGCTAACAGATAAGGTTCAGATCATTGACAGATGGGCGGACCACGTGATAGGGCTCTGCTAACAGATAAGGTTCAGATCATAGACAGATGGGCATACCACGTGATACGGCTCTGCTAACAGATAAGGTTCAGATCATAGACAGATGGGCGGACCACGTGATAGGGCTCTGCTAACAGATAAGGTTCAGATCATAGACAGAAGGGCGGACCACGTGATAGGGCTCTGCAAACAGATAAGGTTCAGATCATAGACAGATGGGCGGACTACATAATCGGGCTCTGCAAACTGATAAGGCTCAGATCATAGACAGATGGTGCCGACCACGTGATCGGGCTCTGCAAACAGATACGGCTCAGATCATAGACAGATGGTGCCGACCACGTGATCGGGCTCTGCAAACAGATCATAGACAGATGGGCGGACTACATAATCGGGCTCTGCAAACAGATACAGCTCAGATCATAGACAGATGGTGCCGACCACGTGATCGGGCTCTGCAAACAGATAATTATCAGATCACAGACAGATGGGCGGACCACGTGATAAGGCTCTGCAAACAGATACGGCTCAGATCATAGACAGATGGTGCTGACCACGTGATCGGGCTCTGCAAACAGATAAGGCTCAGATCACAGACAGATGGGTGGACCACGTTATAGGGCTCTGCAAACAGATACGGTTCAGATCATAGACAGAAGGGTGGACCACGTGATAGGGCTCTGCTAAAAGATAAGGTTCAGATCATAGACAGATGGGCGGACCACGTGATAGGGCTCTGCAAACAGATAAGGCTCAGATCATAGACAGATGGGCGGACCACGTGATAGGGCTCTGCAAACAGATAAGGTTCAGATCATAGACAGATGGGCGGACCACGTGATAGGGCTCTGCAAACAGATACAGCTCAGATCATAGACAGATGGTGCCGACCACGTGATCGGGCTCTGCAAACAGATACGGCTCAGATCATAGACATATGATGCCGACCACGTGATCGGGCTCTGCAAACAGATAAGGCTCAGATCATAGACAGATGGGCGGACCACGTGATATGGCTCTACAAAGAGATAAGGCTCAGATCATAGACAGATGGGCGGACTACATAATTGGGCTCTGCAAACAGATAAGGCTCAGATCATAGACAGATGGTGCCGACCACGTGATCGGGCTCTGCAAACAGATAAGGCTCAGATCATAGACAGATGGGCGGACCACTTCTGCAAAAAAACTGAACCATCCATCGTCCATAATTGAGGAGGCCAGCGAATGCCGCAGGTGGACTTGAATCTGGCGCTGGATGAACTCATCACTGAGAAGGAAGTCGACAGAGCAATCAGTGAACTATCTATATCCCCAGAAGCTGATGCAATACCAGCAGAAGTATTCAAGACAGATAATCCATCCCTCACCAGAAAGATCACTGAACTCTTCAGCAACATGTAGGAGTAATTCAATAGTTCACATGTACAAAAGAAAAGGAAAACGGCAGGAATGCAACAATCATCGCGGAATATCGCTACTCTCCGTGGCAAGCAAGATCCTAGCGCGCTTGCTGCTCAACTGGCTCAACAAACACTTAAACAAAGCCACCACCTCACAGAAAGCCACCACCTCCCACAAAGCCACCACCTCCCACAAAGTCACCACCTCCTATAAAGCCACCAACTCCCACAAAGCCACCACCTCACAGAAAGCCACCACCTCCCACAAAGCCACCACCTCCCACAAAGCCACCACCTCCCACAAAGCCACGAACTCCCACAAAGCCACCACCTCACAGAAAGTCCCCACCTCACAGAAAGCCACCACCTCCCACAAAGCCACCACCTCCCACAAAGCCCCCAACTCCCACAAAGCCACCACCTCACAGAAAGTCACCACCTCACAGAAAGCCACCACCTCCCAGAAAGCACCAGCTCCCAGAAAGCCACCACCTCACAGATTCCCACCACCTCCCAGAAAGCCAATGTGGATTCAGAGTCAGAGGGGGGACAGTGGGCATGATCTTTGCGGCTCGCCAATTACAAGAGAAGTGGTGGGAACAAAACCTGACCCTATGCACTAAATTTATTGATCTGACAATGGCATTTTATACAGTAAACAGAGGAATGATGTGGATGATTATGTTTCAGTTTGGCTGTCCCGGAAAAATCGTAACTATGGTGAAACAGCTACACGAAGGCATGTGTGTGTGTGTGTGTCATGGACAGAGGAGAAATCTCTAGGACTTTTCTAGTAATAAACGGAGTAAAACAAGGATGTGCACTCGTTCCAACCTTGTTCAGCATGATGTTCGCGGCCACGATGACAGGCACCTTCAGATCGCTGGAGTAAGTACCGCACGGATGGCAAGGTTTTTTGTCCCAGAAGAATATAGATCAAAATCAAAGAATTTGTGTTTGCTGACGACTGCACTCTGGACGCCAATGGGGTGCGCGTGCACAAATGTTGGTCTGACCATAAATGGCAAGTAAACGATGGTCATGCGCACAAGACCGGGGACTACAATCGGCGAGCCGACACTGAATGCCGTAGAAACATTCACGTATCTGGGCCACACGTTGTCGAGATCTGTCAGCCTCGATGATGAGGTGGCAAGCAGAACAGCAAGGTCCAGCATAGTCATTTGGTAGAACGATGGCGTGGGAACGTCGTGGTATCAGCATCAAGACCAAGGAAAGTCTACCATCATTCCAACCCTACTCTACTCCTGCGAAAGTCGGACTGTATACTCTGGACGTGCAATAATGTTGCGCGAGGCGAATATCCCTCATCCGATGGCAACATCGTGTCACTAACATCGAAGTTCTCTCGAGGGCTGACATACCCAGCATCCATGCAATGCTAGAAAAAACACAACCAGGATGGGCCGGACACCTCGTCCGTATGTCAGGCGAGCGGCTCCCAAAGAACATAGTCTACGGCGAGCTGAGAGAGGGATGGTGCGAGAAAGGGCGACCAAAGAAACTTTTTAAAGACAGCCTGAGGGACTCACTGAAAAGTTGCCAGATAAATGTCGCCACCCGGGAATATCTTGCGCAGAACAGATCTGACCGGAGAGACGCAGTCAAACGGGTATAGCTACCAGCGAGGACCACCGTGGTGTGAAAGCTCAGAGCAGACGCGAGACCAAGAAATCACGCAGCAGATGTTTTCATGCCCGCATTGACCTGTTCAGCCACATGCGCACCCACACCCAACAGGGACATCTGTGACAAAGATGATGTCGGCGATCTTCATCGACAACAATGGACAGCTATTATGAGGCACATACAACTCATAACAAACAAATCTGCTCTGATTTGAGTTACGCCTGAATGTGACACAATCACTGATGGAGTCGGCAGATAACTTATTTAACTTCTCCCCCTAATGTACAATAAATAAGAATATATTTTTTACTTCCTGGAAAATGTCGGCTCGTTTGTAGTATCTTTCATTGTTATAAAGGGCAAGCAACTCTTCGCAGAAGGGAATTTGGTTCGACTAATTGGACAAACAGCAAACAGCAGTATCGGTTTCTACTTCGCTCTCGTCTAGAGAAATTGAACAAATTCATTTTGTGACGCAAGTTGAATGAGGCATATTATTATGGCCCTGTCTATACGTCTCGTTACAGTACGGCGAGGAAGACTGATTTATTTGCTCAATGTTCGTGCTGTTATCAGACACACGTAATGATAACACTGAGACAATCTTTGACAAAGTCTCCTTCAGAATATGGTACCCAGTACTACTCCATTTTTTTTCACTAGCTATAAAGCTTGGTCGAACAATGTTTGTGGAAAAGCAACTGTTGAGCAGATATGTATTTTCAAATGCTGTGTCCTATATTTAATTAGCTGGTTTTTGAAATCGTTGTAAATGGCATTCTTGATATTATAATGACTTTATAGGTTGTATTCATCCATAACATCAATATTTTCATATGAAATCAAGCAAGACGGGATTTCCTTTTGCATGACGAGATCATTAGTCCACTTCTCTTGAAATCTACGCTAGTCTTTTTCCTCTTGTCAAATAATGTAATCTGAATAACTTGGAAAGGAAATAAATATATCACAAAGGGTCACCACGATTTAAATATAATAAACTTGCATGCTGTTCAAGACGAATGTGTCGGACCTTAAGGTGCAAATATCGCAGTCAATCTGTAAACTATCGACACCGTTCTCAAGACTGCTATTTGTAAAGCACTGTTTAGGACTTGGTGGTGGGAGATTGAAAACGAACGCAGAAGAAGAAAATGAATAAACTGGCATATTCCAACTTTATAAAACGCTAAATTCAATTACTGACAATTGTGGGCGACGGTATTGCTGTCGTGCACTCAAAGGTTTTCTTCTGAGTGTTTTGATTGGATGTTTCTTGTCGCTGTAGCTTCACCTCAACCAACCTTAACCTGCTTTACCTTGTAAGGTTCCCACATATACACTCCAATGACCTCAAGAGGAAGATCAACATCCCACAACACAAATGCCCTCATTATAATTTATTAGTTATAGGTGTACTTCCTTCAGTTTATGAGCAGGCTTACATAGACGCATCGTATGGCTCATAATTAGGTCCTTTCAGTTACTTTACAAGTCATATAGGTCTTTAGGGCACTGAACGAACTATTACGAAACTTTTGTCACTGGACAACTTCAAACGGTCCTTCTGGCACTGGGTTTAGCTTAATATGTCCTTGAGGCTCTTAGCTAAGCTTAATATGTTCTTGAGGCTCTGAGCTTGGTTCGATCTTTCCTTCAGGCTCTGAGCTTAGCTTAATATGTCCTTGAGGCTCTTCGCTAAGCTCAATATGTTCTTGAGGCTCTGAGCTTAGTTCAATCTTTCCTTCAGGCTCTGAGCTTAGCTTAATATGTCATTGAGGCTATGAGCTTAGCGTTATATATCATTGAGGTTCTGAGCCTAGATTTATATGTCCTTGAGGCCCTGAGCTTAGCTTAATATGTCCTTGAGGCTCTGAGCTAAGCTTAATTTCTCATTGAGCCTCTGCGCTAAGCTTAATATGTCCTTGAGGCTCTGAGCTGAGCTTAATATGTCCATGAGGCTTTGAGCTTCGCTTAAGATGTCCTTGAGATCATTAGCATAGCTTAAGACGTCCTTGAGACTCTGAGCTTAACTTAACATGTACTTGAGGCTCTGAGCTGAGCTTAATATGTCCTTTAGGCACTGGGCTTAGCTTAATATGTCCTGGAGGCTTTGGAACTGTCCTAATGCGCATTCGGTTTAGTTTGGGTTTGAGGCCTTGTACAAAACCTTCCATCGACAACATATGCATGTTAGCTCTCACATTCATCGGTCTGTCTTTAGATCTGTACTTTCACATCTATTAATGAAAAGAGATCGCGCATGCACCTGTCTGCCATTAGACCAGTATTTTGACATCTCTTCATGAAAGAATGTCGCATGTACTTCTTTGTTACAAGACCTGCATCTGCATCAATAATAAAACTCTCGTTTAACACCTGTCTTTTGAAAATGTCTACGCCCAGGGTAGAAACAAGTGAATAAGCAAGTATAGAAGGCACCACATGTTTTGTTGTTGCTGAGCGAGCACGAGATCAACAGGGCAGTTGGCGTCCACGCATATCAAAGTTTTTATGGACTGGAACTGGTGACTTGTGTTGAGATGTGTTTAATTTGGTAAGGTTACCAACTCCCTACACAAACTTCTTAGTCGCTATTGACAACAAAACATTGTTAGATGTGATAAGAATATTCGTCCGTCCACACAAAGCTGGACTCGGCATCCACCAAGGGGACAATGATGTGGTAAGATTATTCGTCCGTCCACAGCAAGCTGGACTCGGCATCCACCAAGGGGACAGTGAGGATTAATTATGTATAGGGAAGTGAGCAACAATAGTAAAAGACGATTAGTTGAAGAGGCAAAGGATTGAATAATAGGTCCGAGGGAAATAAACAGAATAGGAATATAGAGAGTAGTCGTATAAAGAGGAGGACGTAAATTTAAACAACAGAAATAGAAAGAACACAGACGTGGCAGAAGAAGACGAAGAAATCGACTATTTATGAAAACAATAAAAATAAGATCTAGAGGAAGAGTATCAAAAGGATGATGATAAAGTAGGTGCAAAAAGGCGATAAATAGGGGATGTCTTCTTCTTTTGTCATCATACAGCGATATACGTTGCACTGTTTCGTTAAGCCTGTGGCGCAGTGCATCCGATTTCAACAGGTGTTTCTGTAGGGATGCCATCCTTAGCCTTTGGCTGTCCCCAGCCTATCTGCAATGCAGCAGTTGTTTGAAGTCAGGTGTGGTGATGATATGATATTTTATGATGGACTATGTACTAGTTTGTACTGTCCCGGAAGAGAGGCAGTCCAGTGTGTCTGTGTCCCAGGATCGTCACGTCCTGCCAGAAACGTAGCATATGCATGTGAGTGGGGTATCTCTTTGCTCTCTTTATTTTCTCGGCTCCTCTGCAGCGATGGTACGCCTAGCATTCCCCGCCACCTGGGAGGTTGTCACAATAGGGCAGATGTGCAATGTCCGCTGGCCTGCATCTCTTCTGCGTCCATTGGGATGACTGATAGCAGACATAGGTAAAGAGCGAGGCAGGAGTGCATTTAACCAGGGGACAAGCCTGGGCATGGCATGGAGATGTTGTTCGCCTGGTGTGCGAACATATCTCATGATCAAGGGCTGAGTCTCAACAGTTCGCAGTGAGGTGGCTGCTCTACTGCTTTAGACACGTCGACCGAGAACTAAGTCTTCTACTAGTGGTTTCACACCTCCACGCCGTATGGGGTGAATATCGAGCAGCTCCCCGCCCGCTTTGATCGGCTGGACGGCAGAGATCTCTTTCTGCGGCTCGACCGGGTCGAGTTGAGACGCGATCCCCAGGTCCCAACCATATCGTTGCCTCCCATCGCAGTGGTGCTGAGATTCAGGGCTGGATTCCGGCTTAGAGGTGTTCGGCCGTAATCCCTCATATGGTAGCCTCGCACCATTGGCTTATCAGCCAGGCACATGGACCAAGTGCTGGATGGTTTGATCAGTCTTTCGTCCCTATACCCAAGTTTGACCATCGATTTGCACGTCTGAATCGCTACGAACCTCCTCCAGAGTTTCCTCTGGCTTCGTTCTACTCAGGCATAGTTCACCATCTTTCGGGTCCCAGCGTGCACGCATTTGCTCAGCCCCACTGACGATGCAGACGGGCAGGGCCGGTGGTGCGCCACCTCCCGCACGAATTGCTCCGAGGGGGAAGAGAATCCCACCTGGGCCGCGCCGAGGCGGCCCTCGCTTTCACTGCGCCTTTGGGTTCCATACGACCCAATGACTCGCGCTCATGTTTAGGGATGAAAATGAAAATGGCTCTGAAAAAAATAAAAATGACATGGAAGATGCAGACTTTCATAAATGGGCGCCTGCGCTAAATAGGATTGCAATAGTATGATAAGATCACTGGTGGAGAAGAACCGGACAGGAACCAGTGGTACAAGATGGGAGGCGTTGGCATTGGATGGAATATGCATTAAAGAAATTAGTTGTTAGCGTTACAAGGCAGTCTCAGTTCTGGAACACTAGAGACAAGAAAAATGAGTTTGAAGTGCACATTTATAACAATGCAGAAGGTTACCGTTTTACTATAAACGTTTTTTAATAGAGGCATGATTGCTCGAAAGAGCAAGTATTAAAGACACCAGAAAGACGTGGGTTAAGGTGGCACAAATGACAGAGGCACTTGGAATACATTTGCTGAAGACATTTGCTGCACAGGCTGCTGTTAAGGTTTTGAAATATATATAGACAGTGTCGGGACCAGGAAGCAGCTTTGTTTGACACCACCGTGAATATCTAATGACTGTGGTATATTACCGAGCAATTGGACTGTTCCTAACATGGACTTGTGGAGTGATTTTAGAAATTGTAACATTTTGTTTGGGCACCCTATTTAAAAGAGTGGGGAATGAACTATCGCTGCTAACCAAATCAAATGTCTTTGTCAGGTCAAGGCGACATGAAAGGGCCGCGTCTGCTCTCATCACTTTTCCTGAAGTTGTTAAAGAACAACAGTAATATTCCTTGTAAATCTTCCAGATATCAACTCCAGATTCACACACTCAGCCAATTGTAGTAACCGAAGTCAGATGACTGTTGTGAAAACTGTTGCCACACCACCGAGCAGAGAGCCGCCTTAATAATGATTGACAGCTACTTAAATCGGCTCTATTTGTGTTTAATGTTACAAATCTGATCATCTCTCATATCATGAGGTACAATGATCTCATTCTAGCACTGGCCAGACATCCTTGTAAGAGTGCATCCTTACATCCCTTGATTAAATCAAGTGGGATTCAACCGATCTCTGGTACGCTGACCCCACAAAGCTGTCAATAGCTTTTTTTAAGATCTTCTATTTATGGTACAGGTTTCAGCTTGTCCATACTGAAATAGCTTTTGGCAGCGTTAACAGCTGCGAGAGTGATGATATTGTCACACGAGTAGAGTTCAGAATAGTATTTAACCAATCGCTACATGAGATTTCATTTGGAAGTTATTATCTCGCAACTGATGGGTTTGAGTGGTGCTGTTTTCCTACTTACAGGACCATTAACTGTATCTGAAACATACATAATTTGTTTGATGTCCTGTTTGTGCTGGATATTTTTGCTGAGCTGGATCGAGTACTTATTCGCATAGCGATCGCTATTTGTTGAACGTACCTTCGAGCGAACTTAAAGGTGTAAAAAGCACTTGCAGTTGGAAGGCGCATGTTTTTAATCATAGAAGCGTTCTTGTCCTCAATGGCGGGTTTCGTATGATTCACAATTGTTTCAGTCATTTTATTTAACAGTTCTTCATCTGAAGATAACAAGTGTATTGCATGAATGGCATTTCGAAGATGTTTCCAGTTTTCTGTAACAGCGATGTCATGATAGGATATTGATAGTTTAAAACAAAACAACCACATTGTTAAATGTCTTGATGAGGACAGGATCCGACTTTGTATTTACGTCGTTGTCTAATTTATCTTTGTTTCCGGTGTGGTGAACATTCCCTGGATTCAATCTCATTTTACAGCGAACGAATGATTGACATGGCAGTCTGCACTATTGTAAGTTCGCGGGAGGAACATCACAATGAAGAGAGATCTTCTGACAAGAATTAGATGCAGTTGATGACAGGGCGTTGATCATTCGTGCATTCAAGATAATGTATGTTAGTGTTATGTCTAAATATAGAACTTGGTCACAGAGTACATGACAGACAAGAAACTCTAAAAGATTGTAATATTTTCATTAATTTTGCCGACTCCAAACTCAACAAGACTTGAAGACTACCAATAGTGATCAGCGACCACTTTAGCACCGAAGTTCCCTAGTAGAACAAATTGTTCTTGGTTCGACATACTTCTAAAGGATGATGATAAATCCTCTTAAAACTTACATTTGGTTTTAGGTGTGGAGCACAAGCTAGGTGCATATGCACTGACAAGGGTGACGGACCTACTGTGGTATGGAGAAGGAGCCGAAACAAGGGCACTGAACTGTTTTCATATCCTTCAGTCACATGTATTAACGATTGTTTCAATGCAAAGTCCAAAGAAACCATATTGTCTCATTTCGTTGAGTCTTTTCCTGCAAGCAGAGCATATATATTATTTCTCATTCATCATTATCGAACCTGCTATAGTGCCTCTTTTAATTCATAAACAAGGTCTGCAGCAATTTTCTACAAAACTGTATGTCATATCCAAATGATTTTTCGCATGTAGCCTTAGAATTTCCATGACGTTGATTAAATATTTTTTCTTAAGAAAATTTGATTTATTGAAACAAATTTATTATTTGGTTTTTATCGAAAGCAACCTCACTGAATTGAACATAAGTGTAACATGTTTACAGTACACAGTCGGGTTGTTTTAAAAGTAGATGTTTCGACATACAAATTCGATGAATAAAAACAAGTTCTTGATTTTCTCATGCACCAATTAGACACTTTGTCGAGTGCGATAAAACAACCAAGGTCATTCATGCGAAACTGTCATTCAGATATAGGCGTATCAGGATATTATAGTTTGTGGGATTGTTATTATGACATATAGTTGCTTTTTGCAAAATTTACATTGACATCAATTTCAAAATGAGTTTGAAATGTACATTTATAACAATGCAGAAGGTTACCATTTTGCTATATACTTTTTTTTCTCGCAGGGAATCTAAGATGGCTCATGTATATTGCGATATGCATGACCCAGAGAAACTAACGCAATTGGCGGTCGGTCTGGAAAGATCATCATTTTACCGTTGGATTGGACAGAACTCAGAGTGCACTCCTGTCAAACAAGGTTTAAAAAGACAACGTGGGCTAGTGTTAAGTAACACGGCTCACACCTCAAAGGTGCTGCCTTCGCTCGCCATCACAGCACCGGACTTTACCACGGAGAGGCAAATCCTTAGAAAATGCAGGAGGAAACAGACCTTTACATAAAATGAATGCCGAAGGCGGCTGCATTGGGCGACAGGTGCAACAATAAAAACATAGTGCAACGCACACCGCCTTGGGAATAGACAAATAAGGAAAATAAAAAAACAAAAATATATATAAAGCAAGTTAGGAAAAAGAAATTACACTATTGCGAGCAGAGATGTCATAGAACGGGAGATTTTTGAAATTGTTGACGAAAAATTTACTTGTTACTCTCTGGAAACTAAAAAATAACATTGCAATCCGACTGCAGTATTGAAATTTCCAAAAGTACCATTTAAAAATTTGTAAGAGCCGCCTGCCTTAATAATAATGTTCGCCCGATGCGTTGATTGACCACCACCATGTCTAACCGGTGAGGCTTGTAGCCAAACTTCGTTCAGTGCCGAAGGAGGGACTGCTATTTGTTGGAGCCATGCAGAAGAGGGACGGGCTCCCCCCCCCCCCTCCCTCCGGCAAGCCGATGGGAGACCGTTATTGCAAATAGCAGACTTAGAAACTATCTTGTGAGCCGGTACATCCTGGTCTAGTCGACCCACGTGACCAAACAGACATTCAGGAAAACTTCAGACGGCAGGAATAGTATATGTGAAAAGCTACATTTGTATGCTGACAGAAGCAAATTTCTGAAACAGATACGTGAACGGCGCAGGCAAGGCTAAGATATTGTATATTTTGACGAATCTTGGGTCAATGCTCACGTCACCTATGGTAAAGAACGGCAATCAGTTGACGGTGAACAGAAAAGACCAATTCCAAGCAACAAAGGACAGCGCATTATACTAACGTATGCCGGAAGCAGTGAAAACGGACTTGTCCATGACGCTGAACTTATTTTCCAATCAAAAAGTACCGACGGCAAAGACTACTACACTCAGATGAATGAACACATTTCCAGACACAGGCTGACGAATTATCTGCTTGCAATTCTGGTTAGACCGTCATGCCATGTAATGGATAATGCATCATATCACAATGCAGTATCAGAGGAAGACAAAGTACCAACTGCATCAAATAGAAAAGCTCAAATTATGACATGGCTAGCTAAGGAAAAAATGAATTTCGACGACACTTATTTGAAGCCAGAGTTGCTGTAGCTTGTGAAGAAGACAAATAAGACAAATAAGACAAATAAGATAGAGGCGTATCATATTGAAAAAATACGAGGATCAGAGAGAGCAGATGTGGCCATCACCAGTGGCAACACTAGACAAGCTCTATGGCAGTGTCGACAGCCTCAGGATGACGGATGCTTTTTTCGAAAAAATAAAGGTTGATGTCTGACTGCGCACGATGAAGAAGATGAAGAAGAAGATATTGATAAAATAAATCATTGACAAGTACGGTCACACTTTTCTGCGACTACCTGCACGCGCATCTAAATCATAAAGAGCTTGTTGGACTAAAGTAAAAAGACAAGTTTCCGAATATAACCGGACATTTAAAATGTGTGACGTGGAAGTGCTGACACGTACCTTTCACAAATAGACATTCAGTTCTGGAAGAAGTGTGTTGAACATGTGCTCCGGGAAGAAAACAGTGCTGGCAACTAGATGGATTACAATTTGTCCAGCCAGTAACTATTATCAACCTCTTTGAGTCGACAGATTTGGAATGATTAATATAATCTTTTATAGACATACTGATTAGCAGGCTTGGGTGAATTAGCCTATGGTTATCAAAACAATGAATTGTACATACGACAACAAATACATTTCAATATTCAATTGTTTTAAACAACATAAAATTAGCGGCGCAGTTGATACAACATTGGGGTCTAATGCTGACCGAAGGGATGTACCACTTTTACGATTTTACATAAAGGGCAACATAAACAATCAATTGATCTATCCAAATATTAAGGAGATGAACAAAATACGACATGAAATTAAGTTGCGTACTGTAAAATCTTAAAATTGTATGCCATTTCTTTGCTTGGTCCTTCCTAAACGATCAAAGGAACTCGCCGTTGTGCAAAATTCTTAACATCTATAGACTAAATAACATTCATTTTTTAGCCTCATGGATATTCTATGGCTGCATGCGAAAAGTCATTTGGACCTGACATGCAGTTTTGTAGAAAATTCGGAAGGTGCAAATATCGCAGTCAAGCTGTAAACTAGCGACACAACGCATTCCGTTCTCCGGACTACATCCTGCTACTGGCAAAGCCCTGTTCAGGGCTTTGTAGTGGGAGATTGAGAACGAATTCAGATGAAGAAGAAGAAGAAGAAGAAGAAGAAGCTTTGGATCGTGTTCCTGAATTAAATGACGAACTATAATTTGATTTCTTGAAGACTGCTAGGAACACGTTGAGTCTTTTTAATTCGTCATTAATAGCGCGTGGTTTTAAATGTATATGTGTGTGTGTGTGTGCGTGTGTGCATGTGTGTGTGTGTGTGTGTGTGCATGTGTGTGTGCGTGTGTGTGTGTGCATGTGTGTGTGTGTGCGTGCGCGTGTGTGTGCATGTGTGTGTGTGTGTGTGCATGTGTGTGTGCATGTGTGTGTGTGTGTACGTGTGTGTGTGTGTATGTGTGTGTGCGTGTGTATGTGTGTGTGCGTATGTGTGTGCGCGTGTGTGTGTGTGCGTGTGTGTATGCGTGTGTGTGTATGCGTGTGCATATGTGTGTGTGTGTGCATATGTGTGTGTACGTGTGTGTGTTTATGTGTGTGTGCGTGTGTGTGTGCGTGTGTATGTGTTCGTGTGTACGTGTGTGTGTGTGTGCGTGTGTGTATGTATATATGTTGTGTGTGTACGCGTGCACTGCGCGCATAATTTGTTAATTCATACATGGAGAAAACGAACCCTCCAAAATGGCTTTCAAAGAATATTGTAACTCTTCCTTCTTGGAAGGGCACTAAATACGTTAGAGAATTATCCAACACTTTAATCCCAAAATCCATGTTCTCACTAGTTAGCGATCTACCATCGATGTGTGTCCAATGGGGCATACAATACTATTCTATTGGTATTGTCACATTGAAAAGCTGGCATTGCTTGGCTCTTTATCTTTTTGTGAAACAACCATCTTTTTTCCGTTTCTAATGACGACGGTCGGTCACTAAAGTAAGCGCCAGGTCAGTGTTGCTGTCCTATTAGTGGGACGAAACCATTGAATCAACTCTGCTTAATAACACGTAAGCCATCGATGAGTTTGGCTTAACAGAGGTCACATTTAACAATTTATGAATACATTTTATCTGCATCTCTATCAATCGACTCGAGAGTTATCATTTTACAAGTTTGATATCTGAACTGGCTCTGTGACATAAGCTAGTATTATTGCCTGGTATTCCTATACTGATTATAGCAGAAGGTAACACCAGGGCCGGTGAAGCTGTGCGCTCTAGTATCACTTTCTATTTTCAGACTAATATCCTTCATTTTCGTAATATATTGAAAAATAGAAAATAATTACTTATCACTAATAAATCACAGACTGCTTAGCATGATCATTACTGGGAATCATTTGAAGGCCTCGAACAGATGACAAAACTGAGAAGTTCAAATAGAAATGTCTTTTTACCTATTCAAGATTGCCACGATGAAACGTCAATACGTCTAGCATCTTGTTTTTCTTCCTTCTATTTTCATGAAGGAGCAGTACAGCTTTATTCAGGTTGTCAAGTTTATCAAAAGTGTTCCATTTCTGACTGCATGTTTAATGTACATTTTTTCTCTTTCCTTGACTTTGTGAATATATGTATTTCTTCATGACCTTTCCTTAAGTGTTATTTATCTTCTTTATTATATATCTATAAGCATTGTTCAGAGAAGCATCCATGACTGTTGGCCGTGTTACTTTGGCACATTGTGACATACAAGCCTAACATTTGACAGCAAAAATGGCTCAGTAACCGGCTGCGGGTCTACATTGCTCTGCTGATTTAGTTCATTATGGGTGCCGGCAGACCACGAATTTGCCTGAAATTCAACACAAGTCGACGACTTACAATAGTGTTCACGGAAACGTGTTGTTGTTTTCCGTTTGGTTCAGTTAATTGGTTCGTTATTTTGTGATTTCTTCCGTACGATTATCCTGGCCTGGACATCGGCTATATGAATAGCACTTAAACATGTGTCGTATTTCCAGGTCTAGTTCAAACGGCTGAACTTCATGACATTGGCGCGCTTCGCCTAGCAGTAAACAGTGTCAATGTTGGTGTGTGGAATTTAGACACGACTTTAATGGACGGAACACAGCAGGGGAGAGATGCCAAACTCACTCACACGCTGACCGATGCCCGTACAACACCTTACCGTTATGGGAAAGGCGATACACAAGATGATATCCACCCTCCGCTGCCTTGTGGGATACCAGTTTACAGAAAAGGCTTCGGCATTAACCCTGAGAAAAAAATCTGCATCCTGTCCTATCTCCAGTCGTCTCGATAAATATCTTGCCACTGGCCAAGAATAGCTCAGGACCAGAAAGTGAGGTTGACAAAAGACACAGTTTCTTCCTCACTTTTATCCAAATCACCGCGCAAGTCACCCATTTCAGCGGTCACAGCCAGAGAAAAGACTGTCCACACGGCTGAACAAAGAGAGTGGTCTTCATCCCATGTGATGGACGAACATCATCAATATTTGAAACACTTTGGTTATCACTGCATCTACTTAGGTGATGTTGGCCCTCGATTTGTCTGCATTTTGAAGAAGCTATGTCCGCTGACATTGGTGCTTACCAAAATAATTTCTAGCCGATGTCGATTTAGTAAGAATGAAACTTGCATTCTGCCAAGATGAAACACAGCAACAAAGTTTCGTTCAGCAGAGCAAGAGTTAATCCATAGATATGTGTGTTCCAAGATTTGACTAAAAGTTGTTCTTACAACTTGGGATGACAGAGCTATAGCGACTTCCTGTCCGTGACACCAGTAACAAAATACATTGTGTCAGTTTCTCAGTCCACCCATAACTTGTTAGTAATACACCCAGATCCATGTTCAGCCGTAATCATTGTGTACGTGTGCGATCGTGTCGCTTCACAGCTTCCTACACCGAGCTCTGGTTTGCAGATGTGTGGTTATCATAGCGAACCTTCACTCATTTTCTCACAATCTGCTCCTATAATAAAGAATTGGTAAACTGCTTGAGAAAAATAATGCTCCATACAGAGCATGAGCACATTCTACTCGATACGTTTGGTGAAGGAGGCCTAGAGTAACGCTGGAACATTCGCATACGATGTATGTGACCGCTTCCAGTCAGGCGCGAATCCATTATCATGGTTCTCGATCTAAGGATATGTCAAATATGGGTGACTTTGGTATCTTGAAGTGCTGTTTGAAGACAAATGGGATCAACCCATTTCAAATTAGCCGGATATCAGCTACACGTTAGACAGATGCGAAATCAGTACTCCAAGCACTATAGTCGGGGAAGCTGTCAGATTTACAAGTTGTATTGTCAACACTGAGCAACCAGCGCCGAATCATGGTGCAGTGGATACCGTCTCACTGCGGAATACGAGGAGATGAGAGGGCTGACACACTGGCGAGGGAAGGTGCCGCAGACGAGCAACCAGATGTACCAGTTACACACCATCAAAGGAAAAAGCTAATGAAATCAATGAGAGAGCTTCCAACACAAACACAAGATGACTATCATAATATAAGTAGGGAAGAGCAGATTATCATACTGCGCCTCAGAACGGGACACAACCGACTCCGCAGCCACATGTATACAACATTTAGGATGCGTAGATGTGGACAGGCACCCCAGACTGCATATACTTCAGTACTGTCCAGAGTATGAGATACTGAGGCGGACATACTGGTCAAAAGAAACAACACTGAAAGGAAAACTATATGGACCTTTGTGTGAACTGCAGAAGACAGTGAGGTTCATACAAAAGACAACTTTCCAGATGTAGACATACTCCAAGAGATAAAAGAGACAACTTTGCAGATGTAGACATATTCCAAGCGATACAAGAGACAACTTTGCAGATGTAGACATACTCCAAGCGATCGGAAGAAGAAGAAGAAGAAGCTACACCTGATGGTACGAACGTTGCATTAGACTGTACTGCATTTCGGAGCTGAACAAATGGTTGTTGTTTAATGCCCATAATGAGTACGTTTTGTGCGCCATGAAAAAGGGCGTTAGTGGTACATCGTAATCAACGATAACCACCTTGTCAGCATTCACTGTAAACTGTTCTCCTGAGCTTGAAGATGGTCAAATTAGCCAATCTGAACTTGAATTGTCTGTTCCACTTTTTACAGGGGAATCAGATACCTCCTTCCACTGGGATTGAAAAAAAGGTTAATGTAAGTTGACTTGCGGAACGATCGTCTCTGAATGGCTTCATCTATTCTTGATGCCTCATGCCTCTGAATGGCCTCATCTATTCGTGATTCCTCATGCCTCTGGACGGCCTCATCTATTCTTGATGTCTCATGCATCTGGATGGCCTCATCTATTCTTGATGCCTCATGCCTCTGGATGGCCTCATCTATTCTCTTTAGTGTGTCCTTGTACCTTTTCCGCTGCCCACCGCTTTCTCTCTTGTAATTTTGGAGCTTTATTTTGATCATTATATTTCACCTGACACTGACTAACATTGTTTAATCAGTAAATGTTGCCTGACCCTGACTAACATTGTCCGATCAGTATATGAAACCTTATCCTGACTAATATTGTACGATCAGTAAATTTTATCTGACCCTGACTAATATTGTTTGATCTGTATGTGTTGGTTGACCATAACTAACATTGTCCGATGAGTATAATTTACCGGACCCTGACTAACATTGTCTGATCAGTAAAACAAAAGTTTTGCCCGAATAACACTGACCGCCACCGACTACAATCAATTAACGAATCAAAATTACTGTGTAGAACAGCAAACTGAACTCTAACTCTAACTCTAACTAACTAACTAACTAACTCTTACTAGCTCTAACTAGCTCTATCTAACTCAAGTACGAATATATGGCTCTGAAAGTTGGAAAATGACTATGAATCGTGGAAATAGATTGAATAATTTGAAATATAATTCAATTATTAGGTTCTCTATTGAAGAACGAATTCTAATGAACCATTTGTTTCTTTGGAAACATTCTACGGAAAGTGTGTCGCTTCGGAACAAATTAAATGTGTCATTTGTCCATTGGTAACTTCCACAATTAGATCACTTGTCCTGTGGAAGGTAAAACCAAATATTGAAGCTAACATACCAAATGAAACCATCTTGTTTTGGTGGCCGTCTAGTGTCATAATGACGGCCTTTGGAGAATGTGAAGAGCGACTGTCACTGACATTCTGGCGGACACGTGGCAGCTAAACTTGTTCCAATGGAGAATATGAAATCTTTGAAACGTGTAAACAACCAAAAAACTGAAGGTTAAGCCATACATGTAGAACGACGTCATTATGTGTGTGTATTTGCATATATGTATGTACATACAAGACGTGTTCAAATTAAACCGGACCCAATGGCTTTATTACAAACAAATGAAAGTTACATCATCTGTTGTCACATAATTAAATATAGCAATTGTTTTGATGTAGAAATGCCACAAAGTTAGTTAGAAAAAGTCGCCCTAGGCATTCAGACACGCATCCCACTGCTTAGGTAGACGGGGAGACTGTATGAAAAAAAAGGCTTTGGTTGCTCTTTGAACTACTTGATCACCGAGGTCATGATACAAGTCTACCAGCGCCTATAAAGTGGTCACTCTTGCGATCGATACAAGTCTACCAGCGCCTATAAAGTGGTCACTCTTGCGATCGATACAAGTCTACCAGCGCCAATAAAGTGGTCACTCTTGCGATCAATACAAGTCTACCAGCGCCTATAAAGTGGTCACTCTTGCGATCGATACAAGTTCACCAGTGCCTGTAAAGTGCATGAATTCTTGTTGAACAAAATGCTCTTGGTCTTGTGTGTAACCACTCATGCACCACCTGCTGAACCTCCTTATCGGACCTGAATCTTTCCTCCCAATGCATCTTTCACGTCCAAAGAAGTGGAAATCACTTGGGGTAAGGTCTGGTGAGAACAGCTGTGTTGAATATACTGAAAGTAGAGGTCTACGATGGGTGCAGCCGTTGCACGGGCAGTATGAGATCGTAAATGGTCATATTGCTAAAGGACACCTTTACTCAGTCGTAAATTGTCATATTGCTAAAGGACACCTTTACTCAGAAGTCCAAGTCGATTAGATTTGATTGTAAGTCGAAAATCATTCATGAAAAGATCTGTTTACGTGGCCCTGGTGACAGTGTTCCCCCTGGGCATGTAGTGCTCTAAAATAACGACTCGTTCATCCCAAAAGACAATCCCCTGCAGATTGCTGCGTGAGAAACTTCTTAGATTTTGGGGAGGAAGGGGTGGTACCATTCCTTGCTCGCTCTCTTCGTATCAATCTCGAACTAGTGAATCTAGGTGCTCAGTAACAGCCATTGCTAGAACACTTCTGATACAAAGAGCCGTTCCTGACATGCACCAAGACGTCGTTGTTTCAATTCTGGAGGAAGCTGTTATGGCACCCCCCTTGGAGGCAGTTTGTAGCCCTTCATGGATGATGTGGTGTGCTGAACCTTCACTAACGTGGAAATTTCATTCACAGCCAATTGGCGATTTTCCTTTACGGTTAACGGCCCCAATGGACTCTGGGGTCGCTACTCGGTATGCCTGATCCAGTCGTGAACAGTCTGTTACAAAACCCACGTCGTTTTGGAACTTTCTTCTCTCCTCATACACTTGCTGGAGTGAAAGGCATGCATCACCATACTGGATGTTCATTTATGGATGATTTTATAAAGGTATCACCCTTCGCTGCTAATCGGATAACAGAACACTGCTCCTCTTTAGTGCATGTCAATAGTAGGGCGGCCATCTTTTAACCTGCAATTATGGCGTCATGTTGTTTTTCTGCATCCTGATTGCACGTGCAGGACAATATTGACATCCTAGCAACCATATTAACAAGTTACAGATGCACGGTTTATCTAATGACTACCCCCTTCTAACGACTACCCCCTTCTAATGACTACCCCCTTCTAACGACTACCCCCTTCTAATGACTACCCCCTTCTAACGACTACCCCCTTCTAACGACTACCCCCTTCTAAGGCTATCACTTGAAGCCCCTCGTAGATAAAAAAGAATACAAGTTCTACTGAACGCTTTTCGTCCAATAAGGGGAACGACAATTAAAAAACGAGCACACAGAAAATGTCAATGTGTAAACCTAGGCCAGGTAATCAACAACAACCACAATATTTATAAAGAGAAAGGTTCAACCACATTAAACCAATACTTCGACCATGTGATGGACGTCAAGGCCAGGCCTCACACCTTCAAATAGCATAGTTTGGAGTTTACGCAAATCCGAGAGTAGCTCCGTATTCGCGAAAGAAAAATAGAGCGGAGAGTCTTAAATATCTCCAAAAGAGACCACATCCGATATACCAACATCCGAGACCAGACAGAATTCCAGGATAGCGTCGACTCTGCGTTAATGCGACAGTACGGCCGTGTGGTCCGCATGACGATAGATTGTGAGGAGGGTGTCTTTCAGTTGACCATACAACTACAACCGCCCGTGAGGTGACCCGCTAACAAGAAGAAGAGGTGATCTGCACCACGACCTTGGACCATCATGGTACCCGAGAACAAACGACAGATACAGATTCAAACAGCTTCTGCCTACCTGTTATCAAACAACCTTGCCTGATTGAATACCAGGATTCAAGTATTCAAATAAATAATGAACAACTAGTAATCAAACCACGTGATCTCGAATAAGTTATTAGTAAACTCTTGAATCATGCCTATTTTTGCTGTTACAAATATATGTAAATACACTACTATCATACGTCTACCGCTTTATTCACTAATTCTTACGTTGCGAAACACAACGACCTAAGACGTCCAGTATCCATATGTGGGGAACACAACAGAAGGACAGACTAACTAGCCTGGTATTAATGTCGAAAGAAAAACTAAAGAGTTCCGGCAGGAATGTCTATGACTTGGTCTTTGCTGAACTTGTTAAAGAGGAATGTAGTCTAGATTTTTACCAACACATAATGGAGTGCTTAAATAAATATATTTTTGGTAGTAATATCTTAATTATAATATCCTTTTCATTGATTACATACAACAAAATTTGTTTGTTCTGCTCCAAAAATATCAACTTTCGAAGCAAAAAACAATGTTCATAGTTTATTTTGTACTACAATATAGCCCATAAGATTTGTGCACTAACATTATAATATACAATTAACAGAAGCATACAAGCATTCAAAAGCGTATTACAAGTATTTAAAACCGAAAATCGAATTAAGAAAACGGCATAGAACATTTCTAGCTACACATCCTCAACCTCAAACCACAATTTCAAAGGCGCTTATGTAATTGTCCGAGTCCACTAACCGCCAGTGATTTGTGTATAGTTAGAGTTCTCGCCAATGGAAACTCACAGACGTAAACAGAATCAAACGTTTATATTGTACATGAAAAATGGCATGTCAGAGACGACGGTTCTATACCGTAAGCTATAGTGATGTACTGACCAAACAGTGAATTATTATCTGCAAAACTAAAGATAGGCGTTAACCAAAAATCGTAGCTATGTTATTGATGTCATCACTAATGCTCATCTGCAGCAAAAGTTCACAGAACATAGCTAACAGAGTAGCACACTCGGCCGTGTGTGTTAGGTAGATGTAACGTTCCTGTATATGCTAAATGGAGATAATGATAATTTTAAACTAACCGTTCGCTCTCTTCTGCACACATAATGACGTTTCAGTTTGGAAGAGTAGAAAAGGGGGATAAACAGCATGCTCAGATTAGATCAGACACGTTTTCTTATTGTAGTTTTCTAAAATTAACGTGATAAACTACAATTGTAATAACAGTAGCAACAACAGCAGCCATAACAGCAGCAGGAACAACAGCAGCAACAACAATAGCAGCCACAACAGTAACAACAACAGCAGCCACAACAGCAGCAACAACAACAGCAGCAACAACAGCAGCAGCAACAACAGCAGCTGTAACAACAACAGCAGCAACAACAGCAGCAACAACAGCAGCAACAACAATAGCAGCAACAACAACAGCTGTAACAACAACAGCAGCAACAACAGCAGCAACAACAGCAGCAACAACAGCAGCTGTAACAACAGCAGTAACAACAATAGCAGCAACAACAACAGCTGTAACAACAACAGCAGCAACAACAGCAGCTGTAACAACAACAGCAGCAACAACAACAGCAGCAACAACAACAGCAGCAACAACAACAGCTGTAACAACAACAGCAGCAACAACAACAGCTGTAACAACAACAGCAGCAAGAACAGCAGCAGCAACAACAACAACAACATCTGTAACAACAACAGCAGCAACAACAGCAGCAACAACAACAACAACAACAACAGCTGTAACAACAACAGCAGCAACAAAAGCAGCAACTACAACAACAACAGCTGTAACAACATTAGCAACAACAACAGCAACAACAACAGCTGTAACAACAACAGCAGCAACAAAAGCAGCAACTACAACAACAACAGCTGTAACAACATTAGCAACAACAATTGCAAAAACAACAGCTGTAACAACAACGCCTGGAACAACAGCAGCAACAACAGCAGCTGTAACAACATTAGCAACAACAGCAGCAACAACATCTGTAATAACATTAGTAACAGCAGCCACAACAGCTGTAACAACAACAGCAGCCACAACAGCAGCCACAATAGCAGCAACACCGACAACAGCAGCCACAACAGCAGCAACAAAAGCAGCAACAACAACAACAGCAGCCACAACAGTACCAACAAAAGCAGCAACAACAACAGCAGCAACAACAGCAGCCACAACAGCAGCAACAACAGCTGTAACAACAGCAGCAACAACAGCTGTAACAACAGCAGCAACAACAGCAGCAACAACAGCTGTAACAACATTAGCAACAGCAGCAGCCACAACAGCAGACACAACAGTAGCAACACCGACAACAGCAGCCACAACAGCAGCCACAACAGCAGCAACACCGACAACATCAGCCACAACAGCAGCAACTGCCACAACAGCAACAACAACGACAACAATCATTAGTCAACAAACGATGAACACCTCAGGATTTTAGCAAAGATCAAACAAGTATGACGTCATTCAATCGAACAACCATACGACAAGGATAAGTCATAGACATAACAGACTATCGACTGCAGCAAACGCGTTTCGACATAACAGACTATCGACTGCAGCAAACTCGACATAACAAAATATGGGACAGCAGAATGAAGAAGAGCATGAACCACAGCTGGCATCACATGACTTCAACTGTAAGCTTATTATGTGGCCCTGATTCACAGTTTCCAGACCCAACAGCATTCAAACCCAAGCGTGCCTGAACTACGAAATGGCGCAATTAAGATCATGCTTACCCATAGGTTGACTAACTTGACATCCATCTCCTGCATGCCTACGGGCGGAAAGTTGAAGCTAAGACATCCTTCCCAGTTGCCAGTAAGGTCAGTGGGTACGACCTCAACTCGAGGGGATGGATCCCCAGATTCAAGAACTTGTTTCATCTGTTTCTGCCATGTTTAACATTCTTCTTTCTATTTGCACTCTGACAACAATCTCTGCACCCCCTCATCGAATTGATACTTCTGGCTGGCCAGTTTGATGCGGCGAGCAAGTAGTAAAGTCGTGTTGACACACCAATGAACGAAACTGACAACCGCTATTTCTCTCGGATAAAATAGCGTATTTGAGAGCTCGCTCTTTCTTTGTCTAAGCGGGTTTGTCTAGTTCAGGAGTCTCAAACTCAAACCACAATGGAGTCCAGGTGAGAATAAGCTTGGTTCTCTGCATGCCCCGTCATATCAATGTTATTATCTTCTTTCTTGTATAGTTTTTCTTTTTCTTAAGAGGTCCTTGTATTTTCTCTGTATTATGCATTATTTGTTATTTATCAAGAAGAGAATAAGAGACTTCGCTGCTTGAGAACGAATGATTTATGTTTAAAGACTAGTTCCTCTCTCATTTTGTCAGTGATCAAAGGCGGCAAGACATTCTCTTGTAGAGGAATTACACTCTTTTAGCACTGCTTCGTCTATGCTCTTACCACCTTGGGGTGCATAGACCATCAACCAGTTCTCTCCAAGCAGACCTGTCCTGTGCTAGTCTCTCTAATTCTTTCAAGTTACTCCATGTTCTCTTTGTATCATCCTCTAGGTCTCTTCTCCGTGCTTTCTGTGTTCCTTTCCTTATCTTTCACTGTAGGTTCCATGGTAAGGATTACCTGGGAATACTGACTTGCGACTTTCGCATTGTTTGGCCTATGCACCGCCATCTTCTTCGCAAGATGTCCTGTTCTCCTGCCTCCGTTCTGTTTTCTACCATATACTTTCATTTGTAATTCTGTATAACCACGACAGTCCAGAACCTTTCTAAGTGATTTGTTGAGAAAGCCATGCAATCTCTTATTATTAAGTCCAGTCATCTACATGTTTCCGTTCCATATAAGAGGACCGATCTAACATTGGAGTTGACAATTTTTAGTTTAGTATGCATTCTGATTATTTTAGAGTTCCCTATGTTTTTCAACATAACAAAGGTCATTCTTGCCTTTTGTAATCTGGCTTTTACACCTTCGTCTGCACTTCCTGTCTTATTTATGGCTATCTCTAAGTATATGAGGCTCTCTCTAAGTATGTGAGGCTCTCTCTCTACAATCTCCAATGGTATTTCTCTCAGGTTAATAAGAGTCGTGTTGTTGGCCGCATTTAGTTTTTCAATTTTTGTCCATTCTGCATGGATTTGTAGGGCTGTTTGCTGGGAGATTCGGTCTAGTGCTTCTGTCTTCTTCGCCATTTGGTGTTGGTTATGAGATAAGTGGGCTATGTGATCTGAAGAATCTAGGCTATTGGTTGACGTTAAATACATGATTCTTTTCAATTGTGTAAAAATAGGCTTTCAACCATACATCACTGGAGCAGGTGTCGCTCCTACATGTGGTCTTTGTACAGGTCTAAAGGTTATGAGAGGTTGAGGTGGGGCGGATGGGGGTGGGGGGTTGGGGGAAGGGGGCTAATAACAAGTACTGATATGTGGTTCTTCGGGTGAGTCTAATAGCAAGTATCGATATGTGATTATTTTGGTGATCTAATAACAAGTATAGATATGTTATTCTTCGGGTGAGTCTAATAGCAAGTCCTGATATATGATTCTTTGAGGGGGTCTAATGCGCCCGCGTAAGACGTTTAGAGTTGTAGTACTTGTTCTATCAAAGATATCCTGCTCACTCGGACCAAAATAAGAGATATGGCAGAGTCTAGTTTTAGATGAGTAGTTTACTTATCTAAGGAGTTACAACATGTATCCACACTACTACACGACTTCACACAGTAAACATTATCCTGTCATAGCACATACCATCATTTATTAATAGTTAAAACAAAGCAATGTTATTGATTTACACGAATAAACATATTATAACAACAAAAAGAACAAAGTACATCTAAACTAAATAATCATAATACATATATATATATATATATATATATATATATATATATATATATATATATATATATATATATATATATATATATATATATTGAACTACATCCATAGGACAGCTGCACTCCCTTACATGCACACCCAAAACACAATCACAGACACGTCTTCACGATCGGATTACGTACTCAGTCGATATGTGCATTCACTTATAATCAGATCACCTTCAATCAAGTGATCTGTACTTTCATATACAACCAGTTCATGTATGCTCCGGCGATCTGTGCATTCAAATGTAATTAGATCATGTCACTTATAGTCTCATGACGTTCTCAGTTGTGATCACATACTCAGTCGATCTGTGCATTCAAATGTAATTAGATCATGTCACTTATAGTCTGATGACGTTCTCAGTTCTGATCACATACTCAGTAGATCTGTGCTTTCAAATACAATCCGTTCACAAAATGTCTTACACATACGACACACATAAACACTTATAGATCGACTAGCCGAACGTCGAAGTGTATGCTGGTTCAGTCACCCTGCAAACTCACACACTAACAGACTTCTGAAGACCTCTCAGTCACGCTCCTAGCAAATCTGTTTGAGTTCATTTTTGGAGAGTATTTCATAGTATCAAGCAACAACATGGCTGTTGTCCAATGGTTTCTGTTGGTTGTCTGACTTAGACATCACTCTAATTTAGAACTACTCCCAACTAATTGTTATTGGATGACCATGGGTCGCTGATCACTGCAGCTCAAGCGCTGCTCAGCATCATGATCCCATTTCCTGGTCCAGTGTACCGTGTTCCGCTCTCTCCCACAGTCATTCGTTTGTAACTTTGCCAAGTAATTTTATACCAAGAATATTTCTCAGGCGTCTGTTGACAAAACCCTGCAGTCTGCTGTCATTACCTTTGGTCATTCTCCAGGTTTACGCTTCATTCAGCAGGGATGGCTTCACATTTGAATTGACAATTTTTGTCTTCCTTTTTATTTCCCGGGAGTCCCACATGTGTTTCAACATTCCGAATGCAACTCTTGTTTTTATATCCTCGTGTGTCCCTCCTTCCTTGTTGATGATACTTCCTAGGTATGTAAATACCTCTACCTCATCCAGTGGCGTTCTTTTCAGCCTAATTAGTTCTGTGTTTGCTGCATTGACCCTAGTTATTTTTGTTTTTAGCTTGTGGATCTCCAAACCGACTTGTTTAGATGTATAATTCAGTCTATGTAGTTCCCTTTGCATTTGGCTTTGGCTGTGGGACAGAAGAGCTATATCATCCGGAAAATCCAAGTCCTCCAGATGTTTATTCAAGGTTCACTGGATTCCATTTCTCTCATTTGTTGTTACTCTCATGCTTCTGGAGATAGGTTATGTCACTCAAGTTTATCCAGTGAAGTGGGGATCGACACTCTGATCCCTTTAGGTATACATTTAATTATGAGTATCGCATTACACTACATCTGGGGCAGTTGTCTCGCCGCAGCGACTCAATTTCAACCAGTGTTCGTAAAGCGATCTCAGTCCCGCCAGGCGGAGCGATAGCGCGGGCTTGCGGAAAACGCTCGCCTGCCTTTCCCCGTAGAGCGAATTGGGTGCGGTTTGTTGTAGTGGCTCCTCCACCGAGGTGCGCTCGTCTGGTCTGTATCAGGAAACGTGGTCCGTCCGTGGTGATTTATCTAAGGCTTATAGCAGAGCTCGACAGTACGTCTCGCTGGTGGTCTGACTCTCGCAAAGAGCTTGTGACCGGCAAATGGAAAGCAGGAATCGTTGCCTCGAGGCCCTGCGTTCTCCTACGGAGAAGGGCAGGCCGGCAGGCCAAATTGTCTCTAGTCCCAGTGAAATTCATCGCCGAGGTCGTTGGGATCCGTTCTGCACAGAGCGCTGCTATCCCTCCTCGAGCGAGCCCGGTCGGTCGGTCGTCTGGTGCGTGTGGGAGGTCCCTGTCAGGCGGTCCTAGGTCGACGGAGTGAGGGACGGGTGGAACAAACCGTCCGTCCGTCCCGTCAGTCGGTCCCTGCGGCCGTCCCAGCGAGGCTTTTTACACACCCTTCCTCCGCCGACCGGTGTGTGCTGTACGTACGTCTCCGACAGATATCTGGTTGATCCTGCCAGTAGTCATATGCTTGTCTCAAAGATTAAGCCATGCATGTCTAAGTTCACACTGTCTCACGGTGAAACCGCGAATGGCTCATTAAATCAGTCGAGGTTCCTTAGATGACACGATCCTACTTGGATAACTGTGGCAATTCTAGAGCTAATACATGCTTACCAAGCTCCGACCCTCGCGGAAAGAGCGCTTTTATTAGTTCAAAACCAATCGTCGTTTCCCCTCGCGGGGTTGCGGCGTCCCCACTGGTGACTCTGGATAACTTTGTGCTGATCGCATGGCCTCATGTGCCGGCGACGCATCTTTCAAATGTCTGCCCTATCAAATGTCGATGGTACGTGACATGCCTACCATGTTTGTAACGGGTAACGGGGAATCAGGGTTCGATTCCGGAGAGGGAGCATGAGAAACGGCTACCACATCCAAGGAAAACAGCAGGCGCGCAACTTACCCACTCCCGGCACGGGGAGGTAGTGACGAAAAATAAAAATAACGGACTCTTTCGAGGCCCCGTAATTGGAATGAGTACACTTTAAACCCTTTAACGAGGATCTATTGGAGGGCAAGTCTGGTGCCAGCAGCCGCGGTAATTCCAGCTCCAATAGCGTATATTAAAGTTGTTGCAGTTAAAAAGCTCGTAGTTGGATCTCAGGCGCAGGCGAGCGGTCCGGCTCGCGCCGGTTCACTGCCCGTTGTCTCCTGCCCTACCGTCTGCCGGCTCTCTCCCACGGGTGCTCTTCGCTGAGCGTCCTGGGTGGCCGGTGCGTTTACTTTGAAAAAATTAGAGTGTTTAAAGCAGGCCTCGGCTGCCTGAATAATGGTGCATGGAATAATGGAATAGGACCTCGGTTCTATTTTGTTGGTTTTTGGAACGCGAGGTAATGATTAACAGGGACAAACGGGGGCATTCGTATTGCGGCGTTAGAGGTGAAATTCTTGGATCGCCGCAAGACGAGCTACTGCGAAAGCATTTGTCAAGAATGTTTTCATTAATCAAGAACGAAAGTCAGAGGCGCGAAGACGATCAGATACTGTCGTAGTTCTGACCATAAACGATGCCGACTAGCGATCCGCAGGAGTTGCTTCGATGACTCTGCGGGCAGCTTCCGGGAATCCAAAGTGTTTGGGTTCCGGGGGAAGTATGGTTGCAAAGCTGAAACTTAAAGGAATTGACGGAAGGGCACCACCAGGAGTGGAGCCTGCGGCTTAATTTGACTCAACACGGCCAACACTGAAATGACTGACATGCCGAGACCACTTTTCTGGGGTCTAATATGGAACTGGTGCTGGATTTAGACCCTCAGAAATCTGGGGTTATGCCCTCTGTGGCTCGGTTGGTCTGCATCCAGTGTTTGATAAAGGAATTGACGGAAGAGCACTATCAGGAGTGGAGCCTGAGGCTAAAATTGACTAAACACGCCAATAGTGTAGAATGACTTTCAAAAGAGAGCACCTTCGGGGGGTCTAATAGTGAACATGTGCTGGTATTAGACCCACGGAAAACAGGTCAGTCTCCAAACCCCCAAATGAAAGAGCGCCTGCTACGGTAATCTGGTCTTCACCCTGCAGAAATCGCAGGCTCCAGAAACTGGGCCATTGACAAACTAAAAGCCCTCTATTGATACGGTCTGGCTAATTTTTAACGGGTGCTGGAAATAGACCCTCTGAAGACAGGTCAGCTTTACCCTACAAATGACAATGCTCTGCTGCGGTAATCCTGCTAAGCCCGAGAGGAGCCGCAGACATTTTGGTTCACGTACTAGGCGGATAAGCCAACGGTTCGAGGTGAGGGATTACGGCCGAACGCCTCTAAGCCAAAAATCCCGCCCAAAAGCAGCCCAGCACGAATGCAAAGGGAGGCTTCGACATGGTGGGGACCTCGGGGTCACGCTCCAGCCCCGCCCGGTCAAGCCGCAGAATGAGGTCTCTACCGTCCGCTGATAAAAGCGGGCGGGAAGCTGCTCGATATTCACCCCATACGGCGATGAGGAATGAAATCATTTGTAGAAGACTTAGTTCTCGGTCGGGTGCCCTAAGCAGTAGATCAGCTACCTCACTGCGAACTGCTGAGACTCAAACCTTGACCATGTCCGCTCCCTAGGCGGACAACATCTCCGTGCAAGACCAGGCTTGTCACCTGGTCAAATGCACTATTTCGACATTTGGTCCACGTGATTGGCTGATAAGCTACCATCTGAGGGATTACGGCCGAACGCCTCTAAGCCAGAATCCCGCCCAAAATCTCAGCACCGCTGAGATGGGAGGCTACGACATGGCTGGGGCTTGTGTCCCGGCCCGATCGAGCCGCAGGAATGCACCTTGTAAAATGCACTCCTTCCTCGCTCTTTGCATCTGTCTGCTATCAGTCATTCCAATGGACGCAGAAGAGATGCAGTCCAGCGGACACTGCACCTCCTGTCCTATGGTGGCAAGCTCCCGGGTGGCGGGGAATGCTAGGCGTACCATCACTGCAGATGAGCCGAGAAAATAGAGCGAGCAAAAAGATACCTCACTCATATGCATATGCTACGTTTCTGGCAGGACGTGACGATCCTGGGAAAAAGTCACACTGGACTGCCTCTCTTCCGGGATAGTACAAACTAGTACATAGTCCATCATATCATTGCCAAACGCTATAGACACGAGTAGGGAAGACTCGATAGCCCTGCAAGACAACTTCCCAAGAGAGACAACTCTGACCAAAAAACAACTGCTGCCTTGCAGTTAGGCTGGGGACAGCCAAAGGCTAAGGAGGGCAACCCTACAGAAACGCCTGTTGAAATCGGATGCACTGAGCCACTGGCTAACAAATTAAATCAGTGCAACGTAAATATCGCTGTAAACAGCGTACGATGAAGAAGAAGAAGAAGATGACCATCCCCGAATCCCTGTCACTCTAATTGTCCTAGCCGGTGATGGATGCATCTGAATGTCACCAACCCCCCCCCCCCTCCCCCCACCCCCTCCATCCCTCAACTACGCTAATTCAGAACGCCAGAATGGTCAGCTACAAACCCCCACTTTAGTTCCTAACACCCCTTCCCCTCCCACACCTCCTTGTGCCAGACAAAGTCATCCACCTAAACCCCTCGTATAATTTGTCGACCTAGTGTCGAGACCGTCATTGACCTTGGCAAGCATTCAGGCAACCTTTGTTATCAAAGTCTCTAGCCCAATCTCCCCTGCCCTAAATCCCTGTGCTCCAGCTGGAACTGTCACACTAATAACAAGTACTGGTATGCAAATCTTTGGGTGAGTCTAATAGCAAGTAGTAGTATGTGATTCTTTGAGGAGATCTAGTAACAAGTACTCATATGTGATTCTTTGAGGAAGTATAATAACGAGTACTGATATGTGATTCTTTGAGTGGGCTTAATAACAATTACTGTTATGTGATTTGTTGAGAGATTCTAACTAATAACAATTACTGATATGTGATTCTTTGAGGGGGTCTAATAACAATTACTGATATGTGATTCTTTGAGGGATTCTAACTAATAACAAGTACTGAAATGTGATTCTTTGAGGAGGTCTAATAACAAGTACTGATATGTGATTCTTTGAGGGGGTTTCTTCTTCTTCGTACGCAGTCAGACAGTAACCATTATTTTTTCGAAAAAAGCGGCGGTCATCCTGAGGCTGTCGCCACTGCCATAGAGCTTGTCTTGCAGTTCCACTGGTGATGGCCACATCTGCTCTCTCTGATCCTCGTATGTCGGGCAGTTCTGCAGCAGATGTTCAGCGGTCATTTTACCAGTACCGCACGGGCATTCGTCGGTACACCCTATCTTCAATTTGTTGAATAGGTGGTACCTCAGTCTATTGTGGCCAGTGCGAAGTCTGAAGACAACGACCTGCTCTCTTCGGTTCAACTGGTAATAGGCATCGTTTTTGGTGTAACCAGTATGTTCGGTTTCCCATTTGGTCATGTATCTGGCTTTGATAAGCCGTTTGGACTCTTCGTACGTCATACTAGTATCTGTTTGTGGTAGTCTTGCACCTTCTTTTGCCAGTCTGTCTGCCTCCTCGTTGCCTTGGATGTTGCAGTGTGATGGGACCCACTGTACCACTACCCTTTTTGGTGCGGAATGCTGGCACATTTTGCAGAGTGCTGCTCTTAAGTCATGAAGCTCAGTATTTTTCTGGCTTTTTAGCGCTGTGACTACGGCGATAGCATCTGTAAGCAGGACTATATGGCTTTCATTTTCACTGTGTGTCACCATTTCTTCCACTGCCGCCCTCAGTGCCTCTGCCTCCGCTCTGAAATTGCTTGTGTACTTACCAGTAGCGAATGACAGTGTTATTTTTCTGCCATTTTGTAGGTTCAGGAATGCTCCTGCCCCTCCGTTCTGTGTAGTGTTTGTTACAGAACCGTCGGTGCATGCATGGGTCCAGTCCATGCTTGGGTAGCTTTTCGTTATGAAGCTTAGGGTAGTATCTCTCCTTTCTTTTTTTCAGTCTGGCAGTTTTTGTTTGCAATACCTGGTATATTTTCTACCACCTCTGGAAATATATCCTGCCTCCTGGTAGGTTTTCGTACAGTAGTGATGGGTTTTGGTGTTGTTAGTGCGTTTATGGGATCTTCGTGCATCTTTGCTTTGGCTATTTCTGCAAAGTTTCTCCGCCTTAGTTTCCCATTTCCCAAATTGTTTAGTCTCTGGTGCATCGGATGGTCGGTCAGTCTTCGGAGTTTCTCTGACTCCAGCTGGGCTCTGCAGTCTCTTCTATCAGTCATGGATTGCAGTTTTGTAATCTTTTCAAGTTCTACAATTGGCGTTGACTTCATGCCTCCAGTTATAATTCTCATGGCTTGTTTTTGAAGTTTGCTAACTATATCGAAGTTCGCCTTCGCTGCCGTTGTCCATGCCGCAATGCCATACTCGAGAACTGGTCTCACTCTTCCAGTGTACAGTTTCTTTAGTATGCCTTCGTCTGCTCCCCAGCTTGTGCCAGCAAGTTTCCTTATGATTGCCATTCTTTCTCTGGCTCTCATTCGGTTTCTCTCAATCTGACTTGTCCATGTCATGCGCCGATCAAATGTGACTCCCAGATAGGTTGGGTTGTCGTTTGGCTGCAGGAATTTGCCATTTAGACTTAATTTGGTATTTTGGGGTTTTAATGAAAGCGAGAATATTGTGCATGTGGTTTTCTCCTCGTTTATTTTGACCAGCTTTGAGGGGGTTTAATAAGAACTACTGATATGCGATTCTTTGAGGAGGTTCAATAACAATTACTGATATGTGATTCATTGATGGGGTCTAATAACACGCACTGATATGTGATTCTTTAAGGGGGTCTAATAATAAATACTGATATGTGATTCTTTGGTTGAGTCTAATCGTACGTACTGATATGTGATTCTTTGAGGAGGTCTAATAACTAGTACTGATACGGGGTGTTTTACTACAGTGGTAGTCTTATAGTTGAGTTGAAGCAAACACGGAACAAGAGAGTGAGTAACATGTACTTAATGATGTCGTTGCTGGTAACTGTCAGTTCGAACCCAGTGGTCTGATACCTGCAAGAATGGAACACTATTCAGTTTGAGAGTTCATCATCAAACAACTGAAAGTAGTTGCGTATCGCAAGAAAAGATGGCGACACCATCAGACTTGTGATGACGTGTGTGATCTCATTTAACTGTAAAGTATAACACTGGCACGGCAGACTGTGCAGACACACATCTGAGGAGTCGGCTGACGGGCCGACGTGTTCTGGTCTCTCTGGTGACTCGCTGACTCGTCTCCTGTGAGTCTCGTCGGTGGTTTTTCTAGCTGCGGGTATCAGCACGCGCGTGATGTTAGCGTACCAGCTGCTACTGTTCTGTGTAGCCATCTCCCAGGTTACATTTAAGTTAAAGCTTTTCATAGACATTTTGAAGAGAGCATCTGTAGCCTTTATTATGTTCACCTGTTGAGTTTCTGCCTCTTGTGATCTTATTTTATAACAGCTGTTTGTAGAGGCGCCCATCGAACATACGAACAATATGTCTTGTCCATTTTATGAGGGCTTTTCGCAGAATCGTGTGGATGTTTAAATAGTTTGTAGTGTTAAGAATGTCAGAATTAGCTATTGTGTACTGCCACTTGATCCTGGGCAGCATGTGCAGACAGATAATGTGGAAACGACTGTCTGCTATACGCTGTCCATGTTTCGTAGGCATGGAACAGATTAGGTAACATTACATCACGATACACGTTCACATCGGTGGCGACAATCATGTCTTGTCGGACCGACAATCATTTGCTTGTAGCGTCACAGACTAGGATTGTTGCTTTGTTGTTGACTTTGGACGCGATAGTCGCTTCTATGGTGAGGGTACTGCCTATGCAGCTGGAGCTATCGACTGCCTGTAGACATCGGTTTTGTACGGTAATGCTTGGTTTACTGGCGTTACTATAGCAGGCTGGAAGATTACCTCAGTATTGGTTGATAATTGTTAGGGACATAAAGCGGTCATTGGGGCTTTTTGGGGGTTTGACGAGCAAACGAGGGGAGATCTGATGACGAATTCTTGTTTCTCTTGACCAAACATGCGTCTGGGGTTTGTCTGGGGACTGTCACGAGCTGCATTTCGGTTGAAGTGAGGAAGTGTAACTCTGGTCGTCAAGCTGATATAGTATTTCTGAGCCATCTTGGTCGAGGGGCAAGACTTGGTGGAGACAGCTGGAAATAGAACAGGATACAGAAATGGCGATCACGTGACTTTCCTGGAACTTGCCGCCCTATCCGTTGAACTACAGCATCGTTTCACTCGCAGCGTTAACCGAGTCCAACTTCGTATTCTCAGGTAGACAAACCCTGAGGGAGTTGTCAGAATAGCGACCCACCACTAGACTGGCTAACGGACACCAGATCCGCGTCTTACCCCGGGATCTACTTTAGAGGCCATTTCGGTGAATATATCACACAAGGCAGTTGGGAAGATGATCCATTTTTACGATATAATCTTGTCAGGACATTGCTCAGCCATCATGACCGGCCTGTCGATTTACTGGTCTTGTGATCGGTCAAAACCTATTTCGTGATTTTACACGATAATGCTATATATTTGCTATGGTAGTGCTTTCAAATGACTCTACACAACAATATATTTGCTATGGTAGTTCTTTCAAATGACTCTACATAACAATATCGTATCTTGGATCGTAATCGTATTACAACCAACCATCTAAGCAAAGTGGGGTAGCGATTAATCAAATTATATTACAATCTTGTAGCCATGCCTTTTTGTAGAACTGGGAAATATGAATCAAGAGCTTTACCGAAGTTTTTAGGAAAATATGTCGCAATTAAAAAGAATTTTAAATTTTTTAAAATTCTTAATTTTTTAATTTGCGTTCGGTTTATTTCTCTATTCCACAAGGCAGTGTGCGTTGCCTGTCGGCCTAGTGCATCCGACTTCGGCATACATTTTATGTAAGAAACTGCTTCATCCTGCATTTTCTAAGGGTTTGCTTCCCCGGGGTAACGGCCAGTGCTGTGATTGGATCAAACCCAGCACCTTCGATGTTGTGAGCTGTGTCACTTAACCACTAGCCAACGCCGTCACCTATTTGAAGGTATGAAGCCCATATGTGCGTTTCAAGGGTTTTTTTAGTGGCTTATTCGGTCACATTGTTGTCCTTAATGGAGAATTGTTTATATACATCTCTTTCTCGTATTTGAAATGGAAGGGAAATGTGTCTAAGTTTGATGAGATTTTCGGATTCGGTGTTCACAATACTATTCTTGAATTAAACCATGCATTTGCATCGTCTGTTATAAAGTTATCTGTTATAAAGTTATCTGTTATAAAGTTATCTGTTATAAAGAAATCTGTTATGAAGGTATCTGTTATAAAGTTATCTGTTATCTTGTTCGAAAACAATTCTTTCCTACTGTAAAATCGATGATGTCGGTATAGTGGCGGGGTATGTACTGGAGACATGTTGCTTGACAACTCTTACAGTAATAAAATGCCCGATATTTTTGTAAACCTCGATTATCCATAATCAAACACTGATAAGTAAATTACTTCCAGAGCTGTATTTCTTCTTCTTCTTCTTTTTCTTCTTTTCCTTTTTTTTCCTTCTTTTTCTTCTTCTTCTTCTCCTTCTTCTTCTTCTTCTTCTTCTTTTCCTTTTTTTCCTTCTTCTTCTTCTTCTTCTCCTTCTTCTTCTTCTTCTTCTTCTTCTTCTTCTTCTTTTCCTTTTTTTTCCTTCTTCTTCTTCTTCTTCTCCTTCTTCTTCTTCTTCTTCTTTTCCTTTTTTTTCCTTCTTCTTCTTCTTCTTTTTCTTCTTCTTCTTTTCCTTTTTTTTCTTCTTCTTCTTTTTCTTCTTCTTCTTCTTATTCTCCTTCTTCTTCTTCTTCTTTTTCTTCTTCTTCTTCTTCTTCTTTTCCTTTTTTTCTTCTTCTTCTTCTTCTTCTTCTTTTCCTTTTTTTTCTTCTTCTTCTTCTTTTTCTTTTCCTTTTTTTTCTTCTTCTTCTTCTTCTTCTTCTTCTCCTTCTTCTTCTTCTTCTTCTTGTTCTTTTTCTTCTTCTTCTTCTTCCTCTTTTTCTTCTTCTTTTTCTTCTTCTTCTTCTTTTCCTTTTTTTTCTTCTTCTTTTCCTCTTTTTCTTCTTCTTTTTCTTCTTCTTCTTCTTTTCCTTTTTTTTCTTCTTCTTTTCCTTTTTTTACTTCTTCTTTTGCCTACGCTTTCAGACGTCCACTTTAATGTATCTAAAGAAAGCAGTGGTCCGCACGAACTTATTGGTATTTCCTTAGAGCTTGTCTTGTAATGGAACGCAGCATGGCCGAATATGCCTTCTTTGTAACTCGTATCTTGGACACTTCTGTAGAAGATGTTCAGCAACCATTTTATCAGTGCAGCAGACACATTCATCGTTATGTCCTAATTTGAACCTGTTGAATAAATGGAATCACAATCTGTTGTGGCCTGCGCGGATTCTGGAAATCATCACCTGTGCGGATTCTGGAAATCATCACCTGTGCGGATTCTGGAAATCATCACCTGTGCAACCTTCCTTAGCCTGTAGTTTCCTTTCTTCTCTGCTGTCAATCATCTTTTTGGACAACATTAGAAACCAGTTAACTTGAGAACTGAGAAGTAGAACCGAAATCAATACACACATTGCTCTCTGCAAATGATCAGTGTCTGTTGTACGACGATTAAAAATACACAAACTATGGTAAATACAATTGGCAAGTTAACGAGATGAAAACAAAAACTATAAAGATGAACAGAGTATCTGACCCACTCAACATAAATGTCAATGATAATGTTTTTTAACAGGCTCATGAGTTCAAGTATTTGAAGATCTCTCGGCAGACGATAGGCTCTACAGGGCAAATCGAGACTAAGTGTCAGAAAGTATCTCATATGACATCAGCTGTCGGCAGGGCTTACGTACCCAAGCATTAGTTTGACAACAAAGCAAAAATCTTATAAAGAGTATCGTTAGCCTGTTCTATCCTCAGTTGTCTTGGCCTTGTCTTGCCACTAAATGACGGAAACAGAACATGCGCAACTCTCCTTCAATATAAGCCACCATTGCTTTCACTTCCAATTACCTGCTTACGATTACTGTTGCAGTCAGATCCAGGCCCTGCTTTTGTCAGAAATCATCTTGTCAGCAAATCATCAGTTTGATTACAAACATTGTTGCCTCAACATGTCCAAAGACTTCTAGTCTGTTATACTATTCTTTCAATATGTTCTTTCTTGTCAGTCTTGTCCCCTGGTTCATAACTAACAGTGACTCACAAGGGTCATAACTAACAGTGACTCACAAAGGTCATAACTAACAGTGACTCACAAGGGTCATAACTAACAGTGACTCACAAGGGTCATAACTAACAGTGACTCACAAGGGTCATAACTAACAGTGACTCACAAGGGTCATCACTAACAGTGACTCACAATAGTCATAACTAACAGTGACTCACAAGGGTCATAACTAACAGTCACTCACAAGGGTTATAACTAACAGTGACTCACAAGGGTCATAACTAACAGTGACTCACAAGGGTCATAACTAACAGTGACTCACAAGGGTCATAACTAACAGTGACTCACAAGGGTCATAACTAACAGTGACTCACAATAGTCATAACTAACAGTGACTCACAAGGGTCATAACTAACAGTGACTCACAAGGGTTATAACTAACAGTGACTCACAAGGGTCATAACTAACAGTGACTCACAAGGGTCATAACTAACAGTGACTCACAAGGGTCATAACTAACAGTGACTCACAAGGATCATAACTAACAGTGACTCACAAGGGTCATCTCGTGGCTCTTGCACGGAGCCATTGCCATTTTAAATGATTGTTGTCTACGTCATTGACTGCTGTAGGTCACTGAGACCTAGTCAACTATCGTCTTGTCGTTAGTATTACAAGCATTTTCTCTACACAACCCGTTGCCATGAGGGAATTCTATACAATTTATGAAAATCATCCAGCATCCTTAATAACACATATCTCAATAGGGGAGCGAATTTCCAAGTAACCAACATAGGGTGGAGACAGACGGAGTGGTATGTAGCCGGAGTGGTATGCAGCCGGGCGGAACTAGTAAAACCATCGTCCCTGATCATTACCAGTGTCTGATCAGGAAAGAGCTGGTCAATGAAAGGTCATTGGTGTCGAGAGGTCAGGCCACCCAATGCGAATAACAGAGAGGGTGGACTATCGAATCCCACAAGTTTTAAAGTGATTCCTGGTCCCAGAAGGATGGGGGGGGGTGTCTGCATCCTGGGTTGCCTCTATTCGTCTTGACTAATGTCTTGCAACTGGTTCAAGTTAGCTCCGGACCAGAGAGTGAATTAGTTGACAAGCGCAGTGTCTTGCTCACTATAATCCAAAAACAGCGCAAGGTACATCAAGACAAATCCGTCTGTTGATGCGGCCATCATCGGTTGCAATGTGCAACTAATACACTGGCTATTGGATCTGTTCAGTTTGGTGCGAAGATCTTCCCATTATTAATATAAATCTTCCTGCCATACAATTACACTAGCATGAATCAATTTGATACTGTCTAGAATATCTTCAATAATTGTGTTATTATGTAACCAGTGTTCCTAACAAACTTAACTTAACGTCTTTACGTCGGTTTAGAAGACTCTGCAGAGTCTGTATACAACAACATTCATTTGCATTTCCTTGCTCTAGAAACTGTGCGCATCAAAACTATTCTTAAATTCATAAATTGTCCTTGCCTCCACCACTTCTTGTGACAATGCATTCCAAGCATTCACCTCTCTGTTAAAAAATATTTCATAATCTCTAATGTGGACCTTTCTTTAGTTAATTTCTTGCTTGTTCTTATAAAGTAAAGAAGTAAAGTAACCCATATCATTACTGCCGTAGGGGTGTGAGGTGTTAGTGATCTCACATTTCAAAGGCTCGGCTATATGAGGGCGGTAGCCATCTTCTCTCCCTGGTCGCTTTTACTTCCTGGACTGAACTGGTACCTATTTAACTGGGTCGACCCGGGAACCTCTGCGGTCTGAAAAAACATTCCGCCTCAGGACCACTCAGATGCGAAGCCAGCACGCTAGCCACTGCTCTGTGTGGCTCCAAATATTGCACTTATAGGTGGTTGTATTTTGAAAATACTTGCTATAGTCTTATTTATCCGTTCCTCTGATTTTCTTATAAACCTGTATTGTCACCTCGAATTCTTCTCTCTTCTAGACACTGTAGGCCGGTTTTTATAAGTCATTCATCATAGCTGTAATTCTGGAATCCCATTATCATCTTTGTCGCTCTTGTCTTGTATTCTTTCCAGCATGTTTATATCCCGTCTATGATAAAGACTCCACACCTGTACACAATACTCCAATCTACGTCTAACTAATTTCTTTATACAGTTTGACTATCACTTCCTTGCTCCTATGTTTAATATTTCTGTTTATGATACCTAACATTGCATTTGCCGTTTTATATTTATATCAAGAACAAAATTGGTCCTAAACACTGAACTTCACACCACTCAGAGTACTCCTTATTTATGCCCACCCTCTGCCTCCTTCCCGTTAACCAATTTCCAATCCATGTGACAACTTCCCCACCTATTTCATGTGACTGTTTCTGTATCAGTTGTGAGTAAAGTACATTGTCAACTGAACGTGTTTATCTAACATGCCAAAATATGGTCTACTTGTTGAACATATTTCTGGTCACGCTTCTGAGACACGTTACCGACAGGCAATCTTTTCTGTGGACGAACGATCCGGCTTAGTTAAGTCCACCGGCTTCTAATGTTGTTTCGTATTAGACATAAACATACACATCAGGGGAATCGGTAGAGTCAACGGAAGTCTAACCGGATGTGACGTACATGATCAGTTGGCGAATGATTGTAACGGTTACAATATATGTGTTACACTAAACGGTTAACCAATACACTAGGACTGTTTCTTGAAGCTTGTACCTCTTGGAGTGTAGGAGCATGTGTGGTCAAACTGCGGCCTATCGGCCTTGTAGACAATTAAGTGAAATCGGCACTTGTCCCTTAATTCACCCGGAATAAATAAGAAAAATATTTTTAAATACGGATATCTATTTTTAGCACAGTATTTGGAGGTAGGGACGTCACAGAATAGTCCATTTTTAAAAACTGTTGGGATTTATTCTACATTCTACTTCTCCGAATTTCTGCTTCCGCTTGTTAAAATGTTCTAATTTTAAATCAGCAATGGATTTCTGGAATCTGTCAACGTTGGTCCATGATAAGGAGAGTAGCATCCAGTTTCTGGAATCTGTCAACGTTGGTCCATGATAAGGAGAGTAGCATCCAGTTTCTGGAATCTGTCAACGTTTGATCCATGATAAGGAGAGTAGCATCCAGTTTCTGGAATCTGTCAACGTTGGTCCATGATAAGGAGAGTAGCATCCAGTTTCTGGAATCTGTCAACGTTGATCCATGATAAGGAGAGTAGCATCCAGTTTCTGGAATCTGTCAACGTTGGTCCATGATAAGGAAAGTACCATCCAGTTTCTGGAATCTGTCAACGTTGGTCCATGATAAGGAAAGTAGCATCCAGTTTCTGGAATCTGTCAACGTTGGTCCATGATAAGGAGAGTAGCATCCAGTTTCTGGAATCTATCAACGTTGGTCCATGATAAGGAGAGTAGCATCCAGTTTCTGGAATCTATCAACGTTGATCCATGATAAGGAGAGTAGCATCCAGTTTCTTGCATCTGTCAACGTTGATCCATGATAAGGAGAGTGGCATCCAGTTTCTGGAATCTGTCAACGTTGATCCATGATAAGGAGAGTAGCATCCAGTTTCTGGAATCTGTCAACGTTGGTCCATGATAAGGAGAGTAGCATCCAGTTTCTGGAATCTGTCAACGTTGATCCATGATAAGGAGAGTAGCATCCAGTTTCTGGAATCTGTTAACGTTGGTCCATGATAAGGATAGTAGCATCCAGTTTCTGGAATCTGTCACCGTTGGTCGATGATAAGGAAAGTAGCATCCAGTTTCTGGAATCTGTCAACGTTGGTCCATCATAAGGAGAGTAGCATCCAGTTTCTGGAATCTGTCAACGTTGATCCATGATAAGGAGAGTAGCATCCAGTTTCTGGAATCTGTCAACGTTGGTCCATGATAAGGAGAGTAGCATCCAGTTTCTGGAATCTGTCAACGTTTGATCCATGATAAGGAGAGTAGCATCCAGTTTCTGGAATCTGTCAACGTTGGTCCATGATAAGGAGAGTAGCATCCAGTTTCTGGAATCTGTCAACGTTGATCCATGATAAGGAGAGTAGCATCCAGTTTCTGGAATCTGTCAACGTTGGTCCATGATAAGGAAAGTACCATCCAGTTTCTGGAATCTGTCAACGTTGGTCCATGATAAGGAAAGTAGCATCCAGTTTCTGGAATCTGTCAACGTTGGTCCATGATAAGGAGAGTAGCATCCAGTTTCTGGAATCTATCAACGTTGGTCCATGATAAGGAGAGTAGCATCCAGTTTCTGGAATCTATCAACGTTGATCCATGATAAGGAGAGTAGCATCCAGTTTCTTGCATCTGTCAACGTTGATCCATGATAAGGAGAGTGGCATCCAGTTTCTGGAATCTGTCAACGTTGATCCATGATAAGGAGAGTAGCATCCAGTTTCTGGAATCTGTCAACGTTGGTCCATGATAAGGAGAGTAGCATCCAGTTTCTGGAATCTGTCAACGTTGATCCATGATAAGGAGAGTAGCATCCAGTTTCTGGAATCTGTTAACGTTGGTCCATGATAAGGATAGTAGCATCCAGTTTCTGGAATCTGTCACCGTTGGTCGATGATAAGGAAAGTAGCATCCAGTTTCTGGAATCTGTCAACGTTGGTCCATCATAAGGAGAGTAGCATCCAGTTTCTGGAATCTGTCAACGTTGATCCATGATAAGGAGAGTAGCATCCAGTTTCTACAGCAGCATGACATAATCCATGCTGTCAGACGATCCAATAACAACCATGTTATGGTGCTGTCCTTAATTGAACAACATGATGGGGATATCAAAAGGCACAATGTGGACAGGACATCCTTGTAAGGCAAGGCACTTGGCTACAAGACTCGAGCATGGCCTACATGCAGATGATTGTGTTAGTGTACTGCTAGTCTCAAGAGTTGAGAAGCATCCATTTTTGCAACTGAATATTACCATCTTTTTTACACATCTATCCTTATCTAAGTTTTTACTTATTTGTTTAAAATGAAATGATACCGACCTCTTCTCCCCGTAACCAGAAATGGAATGTCCCGCTACAGTCATCAGCTGTCAAACACATATTATGGGAACCCTGGGAACTCTGCCTGGGGCGAATTTAAGGGATAAGTACCGGGTAGTCTTTTTGAGTGTTTCCAAATTTTCGCAGGAAGAAATTATTTTATGTTTATTAATATTTTTTTATTTTTTATTTTCCTTTTCATCTTAAAATGAACATTTTTAAAATAGCAGATCACGCGAGGATTCAACGAAATAATCCTCCAGACTGACAGTCACAAATCAAACATTAAGTCTTTTGGGCAATTTTGACACGTATTATGTCTATGCGTGGTCTAGAGTTGAAACATCCGTTTCACAATCCGAAAGTACCGGCTTGGGATATCGCCGTGTCCAGTTCAGCAGATACGGAGATTTTTTTTATTGCTGCGATCGCTCCTCCACGTACGGAAAGTAATGCAACCTATCGCCCTGCTCACTTGCCAAGAAACGTATAACAGCCAAAAACGTTGGCGGTAGTAAGAAGCAACGTTCTGCCCCGGATATGCAACTGACATTGATTGCTCAGCTATGCTTGAGTTCTAGAGCAGCTCCGAATGTACCTTAACATCCTCGCTTGGATCGGGCCACTACCTGACCAGGATGCACGAAATGTTGTCTTTTATAAAATTATGTACATTTTGAAATGCATCTAATTGAAGTTTCTTGGATGTGATCTCATTAGAAATGCAGTTAACTTAATGCGGCCTACAGACATAACATGTATACTGAAGATAATTCAGAGAAGAATAAATACGAATGCAACACAGACCAGACACTAATAATTAGCAAGATCAAAGGTAAACTAAAAATAAAAACTTCAAATCTGGTGGCCCATATAAACATATACGCCAAAGATCAACATCAACAGTATAAACATACCAGAAATTAAGGAAACATTCAGAAAGGAATTTAACTCTCTCCAGGCCAGGTAATCTTGTAACCGGGGAGGTCGCAAGGAACACATGAAAAACATCCCACAACCCCACGCCATCACGCTATTTCAGTGATCGCTGCCTGTCCTTCCTCTGGTCGGAGATTTATCTATTCTTTCAGTTGTCCTCCCACCTCTTTTTTGGGACGACCTCTTCATTGTCTGTCTTGCACCTTTCCGTGCAGGATCATATTTGGAAGACCGCTCGATCTCGATATGTGGGTGTACCAAGCAAGTTTCCCTCTTTTGACCGTTGCCAAGAGGTCTTCAAAAGGCCCATTTGCTGTTCTAATTCTTTCTCGAATTTCCTCATTTGTAACTATGTCTGTATACGTGACGTTTAGAAGTCTTCAGAGAAATCTCATTTCTAAGGCATGTATCCTCCGCTTCAGGTCAGATGTAATTGTCCATGTATCACAAGCATAAAGCAATATTGACAGGACCAGTGTACGCATTAATGTTATTTTCGTGCATATGGCTAACCGTTTATCTTGCCAGATTTTGTTAAGCCGTGCAAGCGGCACTATTGTCTGTGCTATTCTTGAAAACAACTCACATTTTGATCCTTCATCACTGACAATCGACCCCAGATATTTAAAACGGTCGACCACATCCAGCTCCTGGCCATTAGCTATTACCCTACTGTTGGAGCCCTGCGCGCTGATGGTAATTAATTTGGTCTTTCCAGTGTTAATCTCCATACCATAGTCAAGAGCTGTTTGATCGAGCCTTCTGACCCATTCCCGGAGTTCCGCTTCTGACCCCACCAACCCGTCGATGTCATCTGCAAAATGAAGGTTGGTAGTCGTTCGGCCCCCTCTATATACTCTATAGCCCCAAGCCATAGCATATATCCTACTCTATAGGCCCAAGCCATCGCGTATAGCCTACTCTATAGCCCCAAGCCATCGCGTATAGCCTACTCTATAGCCCAAATCCAACGTGAATATCATACTCTTTAGCATCAAGTCATCGCGTCCAACATTCTATATCTCACCTCGTCTATCCCATAACCTAGCTTGTCGTAGGGGGCATCGCATTTCAATACATCATCAACTTTCCATTTCCAGCTTTTGGATTTCTATTAATGGCATGACCATCTACTTGGGAATACCATATGTGGAGCACATCCTTGGGTAAACCCCGCCCCCCCCCCCCCTTCTGTCAAGAACTGCGTCACAGAGTATCACATTCGGCAAACCAAATGACGTATTACACAGCCCTACCAGCACAGCTGTTCTGATTTGGCAATTGAGGGCAGGTCCGGTTACGGTTTGATAAACCTACAGTGCACTGATATTCGTGACGTCATCTATGTATTATGTTCCAAGGCTCATTCCGAAGCCCCACATCGCTATAGCCTAGATTTTCCGCTCCAATGTAGCATTTAATGTCCATGTCTCACAAGCATACAGGAACAGTGATAGGATCAATGTCGGCATTCAATCGATTTTGAGGCTAAGAGATATGTTTTAATCTGTCCAAATCGGTTTGAGTAAGGTAAAACTTGACATAGACTGGACTAACAGCCAACCACAGAAGCAACATATTTGAACTGAGGAGTGACTGTTACAAGCACGTGGTCATTGATAGCGATACACTCCACGCTGAAACCGCCCTCAGCTCCCTCCCCTCCCTCGCTGTTGATCATTGTTTTGCTCTTGTCAGTGTTGATTGCCATGTCATATTTTTAAGAAGCTGAATTAAACCTGGCTGTCAGTGTGTGCATCTCTGTTTCATCTCTAGTCATAGCGTCAATGTAATCAGCGAAGCGGACGTTCACGATAGGGTCTGGGCCTATCTTTACTTTTCCATAGTGGAAATCCTAAAAATGTCCCTTATATCACAATGTATAGTTCCAAACATTACGTATATCACTCTCTGTAGCCCCAAACATTACGTATATCACTCTCTGTAGTCCCAAACATTACGTATATCACTCTATGTAGCCCCAAACATTACGTATATCACTCTCTGTAGCTCCAAACATTATATATACATATATCTGTAGCCCCAAACATTATTTATCTCTCTGTAGCCCCAAACATTACGTATATCACTCTCTGTAGCTCCAAACATTATATATATATCTGTAGCCCCAAACATTATATATATCTCTGTAGCCCCAAACATTACGTATATCACTGTAGCCCTAAAGATTATATATCTCTATGTAGCCCTAAACAGTATGTATATCACTCTCTATAGCCCCAAACAGTACGTATATCACTCTCTGTAGTCCCAAACATTACATATATCTCTGCATCCTTCAATATTGTGTGAATCACACTCTACAGCACCAAACAGTCTATATATCCTATGCTATAGTTCCAAACATTGCGTATGTCACACTATCATGTTCCAAACATTGCGTATGTCACACTATCATGTTCCAAACATTGCGTATGTTACACTATCATGTTCCAAACATTGCGTATGTCACACTATCATGTTCCAAACATTGCGTATGTCACACTATCATGTTCCAAACATTGCGTATGTCACACTATCATGTTCCAAACATTGCGTATGATACAATCTGTAGCCCTAAGCATTACGAATAAAATTTTCTTTAGAACAAACTTTGCATATATCCCAATATATATCATTAACATTGCCTATTTTACACTCTAAAGCGCAAACCATTGTACATTTCTAAGAAATCATGTTCAAACTATAGACACTCCATTGACATGTACCCTTGGAGTATAACTGCCATCATTAACAGGAAACACAGCCATCAGAACATACACAGACATTAGAACTGACACAAACAATAGAACAGACACAGACAATAGAACAGACACAGACAATAGAACAGACACAAACAATTGAACAGACACAGACAATTTAACATACACAAACAATTGAACAGACACAGACAATAGAACAGACACAAACAATTGAACAGACACAGACAATTTAACATACACAGACAATAGAACAGACACAGACAATAAAACAGACACAGACAATAGAACAGACACAGACAATAGAACACACATATACAATAGAAACGACAGACAATAAAACAGACACAGACAATAGAACAGACACAGACAATAGAACACACATATACGATAGAAACGACAGACAATAAAACAGACACAGACAATAGAAAAGACACAAACAATAGAAAAGACAGACAATAGAACAGACACAGACAATAGGAAAGACACATACAATAGAACAGACACAAACAGTAGAAAAGACAGACAATAGAACAGACAATAGAACAGACACAGATAATAGAACAGACACAGACAATAGAACAGATACAAACAAGCACAGATTCAAAAGACAATTGAAGTGACAGACTTACTATCTGGAAGCACCCTACCAACGTAACTATATGGGTTTTACTGGAACCCCTATGAAAGAGAACAACAGTGAATCCAGCGAATTCCGTTAGAAGAGCAGTGGAGGGGAAAGTCAAAGCTCTCAGAGTCCCCTGCTCGGAGCGACAGAGGATGGCCCAACATATAGAAGGTTGACAATTGCAACCTCACGAACGGACACGAAATATTAGTGCACTGTACATTTCAATACTGAAATATAATGTGGTCATCTGGTGTCTACCATGACACGCTTTCATAGTTGTCCTCAGAACTGTCTCGGTTGAGTAGTCTTGCTTGACGCTACAATGTGCTATACCTTTAACGTAAACTTAGCTGAATATCCCTAGATGTCAACCAAATGTTCACATCCCGTGAAGTCAGAGTAGTCTTGCAGTGTATCCCTGATCACTCAAATACACCTGGCATTGACAAGGCAGACAGACTAGATAAGAAGGGATCAAGTCAAGAACACCAATACACATCAACAACCCTATAGACAAACAAACAACTGCTGAAGGCTGCGGACAAAGAGGACTGGCTAAATAGATGGGTAATGGGGAATACTGGGAGAGACATCTATAAACATATTGCCATCCAAAATACTGGGAGAGACATCTACTAACATATTGCCATCCCAAATACTGGGAGAGACATCTACTAACATATTGTCATCCAAAATACTGGGAGAGACATCTACAAACATATTGCCATCCCAAATACTGGGAGTGAAATCCACAAACATATTGCCATCGAAAATACTGGGAGAGACATCTACTAACATATTGACATCCAAAATACTGGAAGAGACATCTGCATATATTTGGTTATCCCAAAGACATCAACCTCCTGAAAAGGAGAGACTTAAGATCCATTTTCAGACTTAACATACAACTGAACAGCAACTTGAACAAAATCCAACCAGAACACACTCCAGAGTGCCGGCTGTGCATGCACACATCCCTATGAAACTATTTAACACCATCTTTTTTAATGTCGCACTTGCCAGTGTTTGTTAAGAGCTTCTTCCTCCCAGGCAAATGGAACAATATGTACGGAACTAAACAACAGCTTACAAACACTTGCATAAATCACTATATGGCATTGGGCCAAAGTGCGGGAGACCATAGGCCGCTGGATCGATAGCCAACGTGATCTAAAACAATGCAAAAAGATGAGTCCTGTTCCATTCTGATCTCAGTTAAAACCTCCGTTACGTATATGGGATCCGTGGAACTGTTTCTTCTTCTTCTTCTTCTTCTTCTTCTTCTTCTTCTTCTTCTTCTTCTTCTTCTTCTTCTTCTTCGCTCTCAATCTTCCGCTACCAAACCATGAAAGGGCTTAAGTAGCAAAATGTAGTCCAGAGAACGGAATGCGTTGTGTCGTAGTTTACAGCTTGGCTGGGATATTTGCACCTTTCGGTCCAGCACATCCGACTTCAGGAAGCATTTTTTGAGTACCGGGTTAGCGTTCCCTCTTCGATCCCTTCTCCTTAGCCACTCTGCCCTGCTGCAGCCTGTTATCCAGGATCACCGCGTGGAGGTGTAGAAGGGTCTTGGCAGCTCTGGTTTGCTGGCCCTGACGCTAGCAGTCAGCTATGGGTCGCTGACCACTGCAGCTCATGCGCTGCTCAGCATCTTGATGCCAGCTCTGTTCACTGGCCCTGACGCTAGCAGTCAGCTATGGGTCGCTAACCACTGCAGCTCATGTGCTGCTCAGCAACTTGATCACCGTGGAACTGTTTAACCGTGTATGGGATCCGTGGAACTGTTTAACCGTGTATGGGACCCGTGGAACTGTTTAACCGTGTATGGGACCCGTGGAACTGTTTAACCGTGTATGGGACCCGTGGAACTGTTTAACCATGTATGGGATCAGTGGAACTGTTTAACCGTGTATGGGACCCGTGGAACTGTTTAACCGTGTATGGGACCCGTGGAACTGTTTAACCGTGTATGGGATCAGTGGAACTGTTTAACCGTGTATGGGATCCGTGGAACTGTTTAACCGTGTATGGGATCCGTGGAACTGTTTAACCGTGTATGGGATCCGTAGCTGCAAATAACAACAAAATAGCAACCATTGAAAACATATCACGACACGCAAATGTAAAGTGTGTGTTTACTCTCACATCATTTTATCACCTTATTTATAACCAGATGATGAGCACGTGGCTAAATGGTTTCGAGGTCTGCTTGCTGACAAGGAGGGCAGTGGTTCAAATCCCCGGTATTTGCATGTGTTGTTTTTCTGTTGGGGGTGAAATAAACAAACATAGCCAGCACACGACGTGGCGATAGCAGTGGCGAAGCGGACTGTAGTCCTCAGCCTTCAAAGCCCATCGACTACCCCAGCAATGAGAAAAATGTCGTATGAGTTTTTTAAATTTTAAATTTTATTTAACCAGATTGATCATGGAATGCTATAACAGCTGCTTGAATGCTATAACAGGTTGCTTGAAGGCTATAACAGATGCTTGAATGCTGTAACAGCTGATTGAATGCTATAACAGCTGCTTAAATGCTATAACAGACTGCTTGAATGCTATAACAGACTGCTTGAATGATATAACAGGCTGCTTGAAGGCTATACCAGCTGCTTGAATGCTATAACAGCTGATTGAATGATATAACAGCTGCTTGAATGCTATAACAGGCTGCTTCAATGCTATAACAGACTGCTTGAATGCTATAACAGACTGCTTCATTGATATAACAGACTGCTCCCATACTATAACAGGCTGCTTGAATGCTATAACAGACTGCTTGAATGCTATAACATGCTGCTCGAATGCTATAACAGCAGATTGAATGATATAACAGCTGCTTAAATGCTATAACAGGCTGCTTGAATGCTATGACAGCTGCTTGAATGCTATAACAGCTGATTGAATGATATAACAGACTGCTTGAATGCTATAACAGACTGCTTGAATGATATAACAGTTGTGTGAATCCTATAACAACTCATTGAATGCTATAACAGCTGCTTGAATGCTATAACAGCTGATTGAATGCTATAACAGCTGCTTGAATGCTATAACAGACTGCTTGAACTGATGCATCGAAAAAAAGAATGAGATGTGTTACGTCACAAGCGATTGAATTGAATTACGCCAATGTAAGCTGGTAAGTAAATGAAAGAATTTGATTTCGATGTATCAATTAGGGAAGGGATGTGAAAGGAGGGGTCTGGGGAGGGGGCAGAGAGTGTGGAAGAGAGAAAGAGAGAGAGAGAGAGAGAGAGAGAGAGAGAGAGAGAGAGAGAGAGAGAGAGAGAGAGAGAGATAGAGAGAGAGAGATAGAGCTGGATAATTCATACATGTCCTCAAAATGTGCAACAAGACCACATAGTTCTTTTTTTTTGGTTGCGTTAATTGTTCTATAGCTTCCAGCAATAGAAATGATAAAGACGGCATTGCAGCATAATTAATCCATATTACCTTATGAATATGAATCTTAAACAATCCGTTTTTTTGTTTGTTTAATACTTTAAAACAAAACTTTGTTTTTTTTAGAGAACAGTTATAAGACGTTCCGCTGGAACTATGATAAATAAGGTGACAGTCAAGACGTGTTGAACGGGGAGATGCAAGTTTGGGAAATCAGCATTGAAAAGTTGAGAGCAAGGGAAGCAAAGAAACGGTTTGGATTCCCATGATCTGACGGGTAGCAAGGGACGCAGAGAAACGGTTTGGATTCCCATGATCTGACGTGTAGCAAGGAACGCAGAGAAACGGTTTGGATTCCCATGATATGACGTGTAGCAATGGAAGCAGAGAAACGGTTTGGATCTCCATGATCTGACGTGATCAATGTTAAAGACCGTTCAAGTGGCTGTTGACGCCACTAGATGTGCGCCGAGAAAAAATGTCGAAATCGGTCCTTCTATTACACACTGTGTAACAAAGACTAACGTCACGGTCAGTTGAAACATTCTGACCAAGACCACATTTCACGTCTATGCATTGACACATTATGCGTTGGAGCAGCCTTTTCAACGAAGTGTGAATCAACACTGTGATGTCCCAGAATCAACACTGTGATGTCCCAGAATCAACACTGTGATGTTCCAGAATCAACACTGTGATGTCCCAGAATCAACACTGTGATGTTCCAGAATCAACACTGTGATGTCCCAGAATCAACACTGTGATGTCCCAGAATCAACACTGTGATGTCCCAGAATCAACACTGTGATGTCCCAGAATCAACACTGTGATGTCCCAGAATCAACACTGTGATGTCCCAGAATCAACACTGTGATGTCCCAGAATCAACACTGTGATGTCCCAGAATCAACACTGTGATGTCCCAGAATCAACACTGTGATGTCCCAGAATCAACACTGTGATGTCACAGAAGTGAGCGAAAATGACTCTTAATTTTCAAGAAGAGCCGGTGCACACGCACTAGCAGAGACAGTTAGTCATACAGTGACATAAATTATAAGTGCAAACAGGAAGTATGCTGTGATGTTTCTCCTGCTGACGGCACAAGCACATTCTGGTGTCTATATTGATCTATTTCTCTCATGCCGTGTTAGCTTCTCCCTAGGACATGTTGTACCATACATTTTTGGTACCAAATTGTTAAGTCTTTGTCAGCATGGGAACCATTTTGCTATGGAAGAAATATCTTGCACTGATTAGGTACTGTACCTAGATCACTCGATTGGGGAATGAGTGTCCTAACCACAGCCATAGCGCTGTCTCCAGTACCAGAGCAAGCCTGGAAGTAAAGGTGGTCGGTGTCATGCTGGCCACATGGCCCACAGCGTGCGCTGATATGTCCCACTGAGTGTGTAAACGGGACTTTGATATGTCCCACTGAGTGTGTAAACGGGACTTTGATATGTCCCACTGAGTGTGTAAACGGGACTTTGATATGTCCCACTGAGTGTGTAAACGGGACTTTGATATGTCCCACTGAGTGTGTAAACGGGACTTTGATATGTCCCACTGAGTGTGTAAACGGGACTTTGATATGTCCCACTGAGTGTGTAAACGGGACTTTGATATGTCCCACTGAGTGTGTAAACGGGACTTTGATATGTCCCACTGAGTGTGTAAACGGGACTTTGATATGTCCCACTGAGTGTGTAAACGGGACTTTGATATGTCCCACTGAGTGTGTAAACGGGACTTTGATATGTCCCACTGAGTGTGTAAACGGGACTTTGATATGTCCCACTGAGTGTGTAAACGGGACTTTGATATGTCCCACTGAGTGTGTAAACGGGACTTTGATATGTCCCACTGAATGTGTAAACGGGACTTTGATATGTCCCACTGAGTGTGTAAACGGGACTTTGATATGTCCCACTGAGTGTGTAAACGGGACTTTGATATGTCCCACTGAGTGTGTAAACGGGACTTTGATATGTCCCACTGAGTGTGTAAACGGGACTTTGATATGTCCCACTGAGTGTGTAAACGGGACTTTGATATGTCCCACTGAGTGTGTAAACGGGACTTTGATATGTCCCACTGAGTGTGTAAACGGGACTTTGATATGTCCCACTGAGTGTGTAAACGGGACTTTGATATGTCCCACTGAGTGTGTAAACGGGACTTTGATATGTCCCACTGAGTGTGTAAACGGGACTTTGATATGTCCCACTGAGTGTGTAAACGGGACTTTTACTTTCTTGATATTTTATCATACATTTCTGGTTTAAAAATACATGTTTTTAATCGGTGTATGACGCGCTAAGCGTGCAAGAGAATAGAGAGTATAAAGTGCTCCACACACACACACACACATCTGTGTGTATATATTGGTAGTGGCAAATAAAATGGCCCAATTGGCAAATATTCAAAAGTTTAGTGTGTTTTCTTATCAAAAATTGTTCAGTCATGCGTGGGCTTTATCTGTGTGGCAAAACAAGCAACCTTTGAGCCAGGAATTCTCATGCAAAATCACTCAAGTGCGCCACTCGAAATAGTGCATTTGGAATGTATATATGTTGTGAAGTGTCAATAATGTTTTTGGAATATAGAAATCATCTCAAGTGTAAATAACTAGAATATCATTTAAGACTTGTACGTTATAACTGTCATAGAATGCGCGTTATTTGATTGAGTTGATCTGTAATATGTCAGCTCTAAATGGAAGCCTTCCTTCCAGTGACGCACAAGTAAACCTTGGCTATTTGAATGTGGGGTAAGGATGGTTAATTCATACATGACCCCCGTCTGTGCTAGCAGACCGAACAGCACTTGATTATGACTCCGTTAAATGTTCTACAGCTTCGAGCAAGGGAAATGATCAAGACAGCATTGCAGTATTATGTACAACCAATATTACTTTATGGATATAAATCTTGAACAATCAGTTTTTTGTAATACTTCAAAAGAATAACGTGGCTTCCTGTCACGAAGGATAACACACGTAGAAGGGTTACCTTACGGGGGAACTGTTAAAAAGGTCACAACTAACTGTAGTAAATAAATACACGACCAAGACGCGCTGAACGTGGAAAGGCAAGCATGTAAAATCTTCCGGCAAGAGAAATCGTTGACAGAACTGGAACGACATGACAAGTTCGTTTGGACAAGAATTCTGAAGATGGCTGTCAAGGAAATAGACTATCAACTTCACAAGATGGGGGGGGTTGCTCGTCAAGTATGAACATGTGTGACATTCTTCTTCTTCGTTTGTGACATTTTGTCGCAATTTACAACGAGGCTGCGATATCTGCACCTTTCGGCTCAATACATCCGATTCCAGCACTGCATTTTTATAAACATAGGGGGACTCAGTGGTCTCGAGGTAAGGTGTCCGCCTCTGGTGCCGGAGGTCGCGTGTTCAAATCATGGAGGGGACCGGGATTTTTTTTTCAGGTGGATCTTCTGGTAACAATTACCCTGATCTCTGAGTAGTGAGATCGAACTCCCGTGTTCAGTGTCGAGCACGTTAAAAATTCCTTGGCAGTTGGAAATCAAAAAGAGTAGACTCAACGGCCGCAGCCCAGGCAAAATGTGTTTGAGTCTATTAAAACATAATCGCAGATTGGTAAAAAGCGCCCTCCAAGAAACTGATTGTATACAGACTCTGTAGAGTCGTCTAAACCAGTATAAAGACGTTAAGTTAAGTTATGATTTTGAACATTGTCAGAACTAAGATACAGCCGTGCTTGGCAATACTGCGAATACCAAGTGATTGTACAAATATATGTACAGACAAATAAACGTACGATCAAATGCATGAACAAATTAATGTGTGTAAAATACATGAACATGTATGAGTAGTGTTACAGGTCATTGCACGCGGGCATGTTGTGAAGATTTGACTAAATCAGTACACATCACTTCTGCGAAAGATATAAACGCTCACTTGGGGAACTTTGGGAACTCGTGAATACCACGATCCTATAAAAACTTCAAACTGCACCATTATTTCAGATGTCTGACAGGCTAATACGTTGCTAGAGATAAGTAACCTGCCATTGTTCCTCCCGTATTAACCGAGTCTAGGAGACCCTGGGTGTCAATGAGCACGCAAAAACGAAAAATTTTGTCAATTTTTGTGAGACACCTTTAGCGTCAGATATTGGAGGTAGATTTACTTAGCACACAGTGTCAATATTGTCGCACTGGGCGGTCCCGCGCTGGCTGTCAGGGGCGTGAACCTGTCGGTGGCGTTAATTGAAAATACCCTCTTTACTTATTCCGTCTCATGTTTTCCCGCTTTCTCACAACTGTTACAAGTATAGTCAACAAGTTTAATTAGAAACAAGACAAGCTGAAACACGAGTCTAGATCACAGCCGACTGAAACACGAGCGTTGTCAATCGTACCATCTCATGAAAATGAACAACGAATAATATGCACATATCCGTTTTCACAGATGGCCTTGTAAGGTTGCATCTCAAACACAAATGAAGACTTGTGAAGTCATGTGTCCACAAAACGTTCATACGAGTGAAAACGGATTGGAATCCTAGTCTGCCAGTTCCCTCATGTGGCCTCATCATTCATCGTAGATTTGATAACTGATTTTCCGTCCGAGGTTTAAGAACAACCTAGCAGAATAATGAGTCGGTCACATCTAAGTATAGTTCTTAGTTTGACCCGTTCTTAGTTCTTAGTTCGACCCGTTCTTAGTTCTTAGTTCGACCCGTTCTTAGTTTTTATTTCGACCCGTCCTTCACCAATGGGTGGTCATCCTTGAGCGGATCCCAACTGAGGATCCAGTCATTTCTGGCGCGTGGCGTCCAGTGGTGTAGTAGTAAGTGTATATACATATATATATATACTTGCGACCCTTGTTTCACATTATTACATTATATATATAATAGATACCTATCTAAAGCGAAGTTTTCGATAGCATCAGACTTGTGCTGCCTATATGTTCTCATACAGACCAATAATACCATGAACAATTTTGTTGCACCAGGGACACTAATACGAGGAGCCGGCTGTCGAGTCGTTCGTTCTGCTCTTTCGGACAGCCCACGTAGTCTGAGCCTCTACGATAGAGGTATTTACAAGTAGTCTCTGTAGCGTATCTTCTGTCCTCCTAGAGGATGCGGTCACAGGACACATGAACATGTCCTGTCCATCTCGTCTGGACTTTTTGCAGAAGCATGTAAATGCTCAACATGTTAGTATTAATGAACATTTCAGAGTTAGGCACTTTGTCCGACCACCTGCACTAAGAATTTCAGAGTTACGCACTTTGTCCGACCACCTGCACTAAGAATTTCAGAGTTACGCACTTTGTCCGACCACCTGCACTAAGAATTTCAGAGTTACGCACTTTGTCCGACCACCTGCACTAAGAATTTCAGAGTTACGCACTTTGTCCGACCACCTGCACTAAGAATTTCAGAGTTACGCACTTTGTCCGACCACCTGCACTAAGAATTTCAGAGTTAAACACTTTGTCCGACCACCTGCACTAAGAATTTCAGAGTTACGCACTTTGTCCGACCACCTGCACTAAGAATTTCAGAGTTACGCACTTTGTCCGACCACCTGCACTAAGAATTTCAGAGTTAGGCACGTTGTCCTGCCATCTGCACTAAGAATTTCAGAGGTAAACACTTTGTCCTGCCATCTGCACTAAGAATTTCAGAGTTAAACACTTTGTCCGACCACCTGCACTAAGAATTTCAGAGTTAGGCACTTTGTCCTGCCATCTGCACTAAGAATTTCAGAGTTGAGCACTTTGTCCTGCCATCTGCACTAAGAATTTCAGAGTTAGGCATTCTGTCCTGCCATCCGATCCTGAGCAGCCTACGCAGACAGCTCAAGTGAAAACAATTTAGCTGTTTGGCGTGTCTGTCCATGTTTCGCAGCGATGCTGTTAACGCTACATCACGATACATATTTACCTTTGCTATCCAATCGACTGAAGACGTTTTCTTGCAGCCTTCAAATCGCAGCGCTCACATTTGCAATCCTGCTGCTAACCTTACAGTCAATGTTCGCCTCTCTAATGAGGGAACTGCCTGGTGAAGCAGCCACTGTCTGAAGATATTTGATCTGTACAGTAAATGTTTGGTTCAACAGTTGGCTCTCCAGGGGCAGGCTGGAAGAATACCTACGTTTTTATAGTGTTGGTCGTCAGACCAAAGTTACTGAAAGCCGCCAAAACTCCGCCATGGTTGACAACATAACTTGTTCTAAGCAAGTGTTGATGGCGCAGTCGTCAGGGAACAGAAGATACAGTCGTTACTAATTCACCTTGGTGTAACTTAACTTTACTTAACACAACGTCGTTATACTAGTTTAGATGACTCTACAGAGTCTGGATACAACCAATTTCTTGGAGGGTGGTTTAACCGATGTGCGATTCCATCTTAATAGTCTCAAACACTAGAATTAAGTAGACCCGCAGCAAGTTAGGGGCCATCTATAGCTGCTCTTAATACACCACATGGGAAAAGGTACAAATAACTTGAGTAGATTTTTAACTTGAATTTTGTCCGGGCAGCGGCTGTTAAGTCTACTCTTTTTGATCTCTAACTGCCAATGGATTTGTAACGTGCTCGACACTGTACTCGGGAGTCCGATCTTCCTACCCAAAGATCAGTGGAGTCCGATCTCACTACTCAGAGATCAGGGGAGTCCGATCTCACTACTCAGAGATCAGTGGAGTCCGATCTCACTACTCAGAGATCAGAGCAATTTTGACCAAAGGGTCGCGTTATCTCAGTTCAGAGCGAACAATTCGTTATTGCCTGGGGTAACAGCGTGCTTCGGTTCGAATCGCGTCCGGAGACTAACAAATTCAGGATCATGATTGTAATCGGGCACCGCTTCCCCATGTAACCCAGGGGTAAATGGGTACCTGACGCATGAGTTAGGGAAAGTAAAACCAGCAAAAAAGGGCACTGACCATCCCACCTCTCACAGACTGCGGTTTAATGGAGTCTTCCACAAACTTCATTTCCAACTTCTTTTTCTTCAATGGGCCCCTCCCCCACCCTCTCCCTCCCTCACGCCGCCCCGCCTTCCTCCCATACCCTTCAAGAAGGTCCAAAAGTCGTTCATTTTCAGATGAGCAGCACAGTGAACAACTGATACTCTGCTACCAGCTACTGACCAGAGGTCATGGACCATGGAGAGCGTCAGACCACTACTGCTCAATCCTTTTCCACACAAAAAGACGAACAAGTTAGCAGAAACATCAGCACCACCTGGGGAAGCGGAGCGGAAAAACATCTTGCAAGCACCACCTAGGGGGATGGGGGTGGGGGTGCGGGTGGGAGAAACATCTTACAAGCACCATCTGGGGGTGGATGGGGTGGGGGTGGAGAAACATCTTGTAAGCACCACCTTGGGAGGAGGGGGGAAGAAACATCTTGCCAGCATCACCTGGGTTGGGGGATGAGAAACATCTTGCCAGCATCACCTGGGGGGTGGGGGGGGGGTGAGAAACATCTTGCAAACACCACTTGAGAGGGGGCGGGAAGAAACATCTTGCCAGCATCACTGGGGGGGGGGGGGTGAGAAACATCTTGGCAGCACTACTTGGAGGGGAGGGGGGAAAAACATCTTGCAAACACCACTTGAGAGGGGGCGGGAAGAAACATCTTGCCAGCACTACTTGGGGGGGAGGAGAAACATCTTGCCAGCACTACTTGCGGGGGGGGGGGAGAAACGTCTTGCCAGCACTACTTGGGGGGGGGGGGGAGGGGCGAAAAAGGAATCTAAGGCAGCATACTTGGGTTACGTTCCATCAGTTACGAACTGCAACCTACCATTGTAAAATTGAAGGAGTACAACAACGCAGAAGAAATGGGTTCAAATAGAAAAGCTCTCAGGTTTACATGCGAGGTCAGACACGAACAGCTGCTGGCGAAATTGATTGGCTATCGAACATATGAGCATAAGCCATGAACGTGCAGTACTTGGTGCTACAGACAAGTGTAGAACACTCAAATAGACTACGGCTGGAGAACTAGAAACCAATGACCAGACAGATTGACTCCACAGCTCCTATTACAAGTAGCAATAACTTTAAGATAACAAACGCATCTCTCAAAAATACGGATAATAACAAATATTCTCAATCCATTGCGCAGGAAAACATTTAAACTACCAACAACAAGAACCCTGCTATTAGAATGTGCAGTGATAAAAGGAACCAATCAATAGTACTAAAAACAACAGCATAATGTACAATAATACACCAACACTAAGACCATAATACAGCAATACGCAGACTGCATTGAAATTTGGGTCACTGTGATCGCCGGACATGTAACTTTAATTAAAGTGTCTACATATCGTTACATTACAACTGTGTGGACCATTTGGAGAATACTGTAATAGACACCAAGCAGAAATCACATTAATACACACCATCATATAGATAATCGTTCAGCAAGAAAAATAAAAATCATCTGGTAGTGTAGTCTTGATACATGAATAACGCTACAAGCACCGGAAACATACATAAAAGCTAACAAGAAACAGATTATAAAGCTGGCTGAGACGAATGAAGTTGCACCCAAAAAACAACATTAAAGTCAGCCTCCAGTGGATTCTAGGATATCTAAACAAATGAGGCAATGGGAAAGCAGACTAGCACAACTAGGACCACTCATGGTTCACATAAACACACCCGCTTACATGCTGATAGCAAAGCAAATACTTCAAAACAACTTCAAAGACGAATGATTACTCGTTGGACGGAAGGCTGAGCTCGCCATGTATAAAGAAATAATACACAAACAAAAATGACAACATCTACAAAGTAACCGCAGTGCGCATAGAGTAACATCCAACTTAGGACAGACCACATCGGATGTAACAAAGAATTAAACAAGTTAGACCATGCACACGAATCTAACTGCTGCAACTGCATTCGTCCATACCAAACAGCGCAACATGTGTTGCTCACTTGCCTAGGACTGGCATAGAGTGAAGCTATTTCCGAGCACCCCAACAACCACTCGCCAGCTACAAGACAACCGCACGTCCTTGAACTTGGCATTGATTGCCAAAGAGCTACCAGACATGCAGACCCAGTTAACAACGAATTCCAACAGAACACCAGTAGGAGCATAGGGCCACAACTATAGTGATTCTCCTTACAGGAAACCCGAATCAAATGGTCTATGAAATATTCTATACAATGCCTCTATGTCACTTTGTTTTACAAATGAGATTACTAGTAGCTTAACATAACTTCACTCAACATAACTTCACTCAACATAACTTAACTCAACGTCTTCATACTGGTTTAGATGACTATGCAGAGTCTGTAAACAACCAGTTTCATTTGCATTTCCTTTCTCTGAAAGCTATGTGCATTAAATCTATTCTTTAATGTGCATTAATTGTCCCTGCTTCAAATATTTTCTGTGACAATGCATTCTAAGCATTCGCCACTATCTGATTAAAATAATAATTTCTAATACATATTCTGGACCTTCCTTTAGTTTATTTGAAGCTATGTTCTTGCAGGTGGTTGTATTGTGAGAAACTTAGTCTAATTTATCCGTTCCTTTGATTATCTTATAACCCTGTATTAAGTTACCTCGAATTCTTCTCTTTTCTAGACACTGGCCTACCGTTTTATATCTTACCTCATAACTGTAATTTTGAAATCCCACTATCAACTTTGTCGCTTTTTTTAGTATCTTTTTCAGCATGTTTATATCCCCTCTTCGATAAGGACCCCACACCTGTACACAGTACTCCAATCTAGTTCTAACTAACGCTTTGTACAGTTTGACTATCACTTCCTTCCTCCTATGTTTAATATTTATTTTTATCATACCTAACATTAAATTTGCCTTTATCACTGCTTCCTGGATTTGCTCACTCACTTTCCTTGTATGATCTATTATAACCCCTAGGTACCTTTCCTTTTCAATCATTCTAATATTGTTCTCGCCCATTCTGTAATTATGTTCCATAATTAATCTACCTATGTAGATTACTGTGCATCTATCAACAATAAACTCCATGTGCCAGCTCGCAGACCATTCTCGAATTTTATCTAAATCCGACCTCAATGTATTCACTTCTGCTTTAGATGAGACACTAATACATAGTTTTGTGTCATCAGCGAATTTTTGCAATCATAGATCCCATATCAATGTTCAAATCATATTTATATATATATAAAGTTCAAAATTGATTGGAAAACTGAGCCCTGTGGCACTCCACTCTTTACTTCACACCACTCAGAGTACTCCTTATTTATGCCCACCCTCTGCCTTCTTCCGGTTAACCAATTTTCAATCCCTTTGGCGACTACTCAACCTATTCCATGTGATTTTAACTTTCTAAATAATCTTTGAAGAGGTATTCTATGCAAGGCCTTTGTTAAAAAGGTAAACAGCATCCGCTAGTTCCCCTTTATCCATCCATTTTAGTAATCTCCTCCATGAATTCTAATAGATTTGTTAAGCACAATCTCACTCTAGAAAACCGATGCTGACTATTTCTGATTAGATGTCTAGATGTTCTCTTTGATTATCAACTCTAACAATTTACAGACTATGCTCGTTAAACTCAGCGGTCTATAATTTGTTGGATCTCATTTGTTGCCTTTTTGAATAATGGGATCAACCCTGCATTTTCCCAACCCCTTGGAACAATTCCTTTTGTAAGTGATTGAGAACATATTATAGTCAATGGTTTTGTTAGTTGGTCTCTAATTTCAAACAGCAGTTTTGGATGAATACCATCTTGACTTGGACATTTATCCACTTTCAATCCCTCCAGTTTTTGATGAATACCATCATGACCTGGACATTTATCCACTTTCAATCCCTCCAGTTTTGGATGAATACCATCTTGACCTGGACATTTATCCACTTTCAATCCCTCCAGTTTTGGATGAATACCATCTTGACCTGGACATTTATCCACTTTCAATCCCTCCAGTTTTGGATGAATACCATCTTGACCTGGACATTTATCCACTTTCAATCCCTCCAGTTTTGGTTGAATACCATCTTGACCTGGACATTTATCCACTTTCAATCCCTCCAGTTTTGGATGAACACCATCATGACCTGGACATTTATCCACTTTCAATCCCTCCAGTTTTGGATGATACCATCTTGACTTGGACATTTATCCACTTTCAATCCCTCCAGTTTTGGATGATACCATCTTGACTTGGACATTTATCCACTTTCAATCCCTCCAGTTTTGGATGATACCATCTTGACCTGGACATTTATCCACTTTCAATCCCTCCAATTTAAAAAAAAACAACATTTTTCTCTGTAATGCACTCTATATCCATGTATCTTTGAAGAATATCTATAGGATCTTGGATCTTGGAGCAGTCTTCTTTTGTGTAAGCTGCGCCAAAGAATTGATTGTTTAGATTCGCTGTCTCCCAGCTCTCACTTATTATTTTGCCTCTGCTATCTATGAGTGTTCCTACTTTGTCATTCGTTCTTTGTTTATTTCTAACAGAAAAGAAGCGTCTACTATCAGTCTTGATCCAATGAGCAAGTTTTTTTTTCGGTCTAATTTTGCTGTTTTATTCACTTTCTCAGCTGTTTTGCTTGTCCAAATATTTTAAATTTACCTGTCTTTATATATTTTTTTCATGCTTTATTCTTAGCTCTTCTACATTTAATTACAAATCTAGTTATCCACTTTTTAAGCTTGGAGTTTTCCTCCCTACATGGAAGACATTTCTTTTTTAGGTTTTCGGGAACTGTTTTCCATACACACCCCAACATCGTTGACTTTCACGACACGCATAATACACTACGTTTCTGTACAAGTAACAATGTTCACAACACTAAGACCAAATATTCAATATAGAATATGTCGCTAGACTGTAAAACCAAATGCATGAAAATATTAATCTCCTCTATGTACCTTTCTTATGACAAATAAAACATGTGTCGTGTGCTGCCTAAAATCAGTTAATGAGAGGCCAAATACTGATAGAGTCCGTCCGAAAACTAGAATGGAAGATCTCCGTTTCTGAACTTTTAATGTAAGCACATTATACCAGACATGACAGCTGGATAACTTAATACAGGAGCTTGAAAGCATGAAACTGGATATAATTGGGGTGGCTGAAACCAGATGGATGGATAAAGGCTTTGTTAGAAAAGGAGAACCATATACTCAGGGGGAGAACAACACCAACATGGCGTTGGTTTCCTAACAAAAATTTGTTAAAAAGGAGAATAAAAGGATATTGGACATGCGGATACTTTAAAAAAAAAGTACAATGCAAAATAGTGGGTGATATGAACGCTAAAATTGTAGAAAGCAAACATGCACACATAGTGGGAAGATTTGGTATTGGATAAAGGAATGAAAGAGGAGGTAGACATACAATTATGTGAAGATAATCACCTTATTATATGCAATACTTTCTTTCAATACCACAAGAGGAAGCTCTACACATGGAAAAGTAGGTGGGATAAAAAGAGAAATGATATAAACTTTGTTATGAACAAAAACAGATTGAGGAACAATGTCAAAAAAGTAAAAAACATTTCCAGGAGCAGATATTAATTCAGATCATAATCCTTTAGTGGTAACATTAAAAATTAAGTTAAAGGCCACAAAAAACGGTACTGTCAAAATGTAGCAGACAGACTTCTCAGCTTTAAAACAGCATAACTTACAAGAACGATATAGAGTGGAAATAAGAACATATATGCAAGTCTCCTAATTGAAGGCACAGAACAGCATAAAAGTGTAAATTCTCAAGACAAAACAGAAGTAAAGTGGAAATGCTTTAAAAACGGCAATAGGAAGTCAAACTACATCCTACCAAATAAGAAAGAACATGCAAAACAAGTATGAATGACTGAGGACATTAAAAACTTGATGATGTTCGTCCATCACAAGTGATGAAGACCACTTTCCTTGTTCATCCGCGTGGACAGTCTTTTCTCTTGCCGTGTTCGCTGAAATGAGTGACTTACGCAGTGATTTTTATTAGTGAGGAAACAATTGTGCCTATTGTCAACATCACTCTCTGGTCCTGAACTATCCTTAGCAAGTGGTGAGATATTTACCGAGACCAATGGAGATTTTTTTATCAGGGTTTACTCCCGAAACCTTTTCCGTAAACGGGTTTCCCCAAGGCAGCAAAGGGGGGACTGTCATCTAACATTGTGTATCGTGACTTCCCCATACTCACAAGAGGTTGTAGGGACATCACTCAGCGTGTAAGTGAGTCTAGAGGTTGTAAAGACATCACTCAGCGTGTGAGTGAGTTTGGCATATCTCACCGGCTGTGTTCAGTCCATTATAGTCGTGTCTAAATTGCACACCAAAAATGACTCTGTTTGCAGCGAGGGCGAAGAACGCAAATTTCGTAAAGTTCAGTGGAGTGAACTAGACCGTAAAATACGATACAGGTGTAAGCGTAGTGCTAGTCATATAACCCATGTCCAGACCAGGATAATCGGACGGATCAGCTCATGTCAAATGTGAAATGGAGATCATTACAAGAATTGCAATGGCCAAAAATTCATGTACCAGCATGAGAGATACACTTCTGTCCAAGCAGATATCCCAGACCTTAGAGAGATACACTTCTGTCCAGGCAGATATCCCAGACCTTAGAGAGATACAATTCTGTCCAAGCAGATATCCCAGACCTTAAAGAGATACACGTCTGTCCAAGCAGATATCCCAAACCTTAGAGAGATACACTTCTGTCCAAGCAGATATCACAGAACTTGGAGAGAAACACTTCTGTCAAAGCAGATATCCAAGACCTTAGAGAGATACACTTGTGTCCAAAAAGATATCCCAGACCTTAGAGAGATACACTTCTGTCCAACCAGATATCCCAGACCTTAGAGAGATACACTTCTGTCCAAGCACATATCCCAGACCTTAGAGAGATACACTTGTGTCCAAAAAGATATCCCAGACCTTAGAGAGATACACTTCTGTCCAACCAGATATCCCAGACCTTAGAGAGATACACTTCTGTCCAAGCAGATATCCCAGACCTTAGAGAGATACACTTCTGTCCAAGCAAATATCCCAGACCTTAGAGAGATACACTTCAATCCGAGCAGATATCCCAGACCTTAGAGAGATACAGTTCTGTCCAGGCAGATATCCCAGACCTTAGAGAGATACACTTCTGTCCAAGCAGATATCACAGACCTTAGAGAGATACACATCTGTCCAAGCAGATATCCCAGACCTTAGAGAGATACACTTCTGTCCAAGCAGATATCTCAGACCTCAGAGAGATACACTTCTGTCCAAGCAGATATCCCAGACCTTAGAGAGATACACTTCTGTCTAGGCAGATATCTCAGACCTTAGAGAGATACACTTCTGTCCAGGCAGATATCCCAGACCTTAGAGAGAGATACTTCTGTCCAAGCAGATATCCCAGACCTTAGAGATATATACTTCTGTCCAAGCAGATATCTCAGACCTTAGAAAGATACACTTCTGTCCAAGCAGATATCTTATACCTTAGAGAGATACACTTCTGTCCAAGCAGATATCCAAGACCTTAGAGAGATACACTTCTGTCCAAAAAGATATCCCAGACCTTAGAGAGATACACTTCTGTCCAACCAGATATCCCAGACCTTAGAGAGATACACTTCTGTCCAAGCAGATATCCCAGACCTTAGAGAGATACACTTCTGTCCAAGCAAATATCCCAGACCTTAGAGAGATACACTTCAATCCGAGCAGATATCCCAGACCTTAGAGAGATACAGTTCTGTCCAGGCAGATATCCCAGACCTTAGAGAGATACACTTCTGTCCAAGCAGATATCACAGACCTTATAGAGATACACATCTGTCCAAGCAGATATCCCAGACCTTAGAGAGATACACTTCTGTCCAAGCAGATATCTCAGACCTCAGAGAGATACACTTCTGTCCAAGCAGATATCCCAGACCTTAGAGAGATACACTTCTGTCTAGGCAGATATCTCAGACCCTAGAGAGATACACTTCTGTCCAAGCAGATATCCTAGAGCTTAGAGAGATACACTTCTGTCCAATCAGATTTCCCAGACCTTAGAGAGATACACTTCTGTCCAGGCAGATATCCCAGACCTTAGAGAGAGATACTTCTGTCCATGCAGATATCCCAGACCTTAGAGAGATATACTTCTGTCCAAGCAGATATATCAGACCTTAGAAAGATACACTTCTGTCCAAGCAGATATCTGATACCTTAGAGAGATACACTTCTGTCCAGACAGATATCCCAGACCTTAGAGAGATACACTTCTGTCCAATCAGATTTCCCAGACCTTAGAGAGATACACTTCTGTCCAGGCAGATATCCCAGACCTTAGAGAGAGATACTTCTGTCCAAGCAGATATCCCAGACCTTAGAGAGATATACTTCTGTCCAAGCAGATATCTAAGACCTTAGAAAGATACACTTCTGTCCAAGCAGATATCTTATACCTTAGACAGATACACTTCTGTCCAGACAGATATCCCAGACCTTAGAGAGATACACTTCTGCCCAAGCAGATATGCCAGACCTTAGAGAGATACACTTCTGTCCAAGCAGATATCTCAGACCTTAGAGAGATACACTTCTGTCCAAGCAGATATCTCAGACCTTAGAGAGATACACTTCTGTCCAAGCAGATATCTCAGTCCTTAGATAGATACACTTCTGTCCAGACAGATATCCGAGACCTTAGAAAGATACTCTTCTGTCCAAGCAGATATCCCAGACCTTAGAGAGATACACTTCTGTCCAAGCAGATATCTCAGACCTTGGAGAGATACACTTCTGTCCAAGAAGATATCCCAGACCTTAGAGAGATACACTTCTGTCCAAGCAGATATCCTAGACCTTAGAGAGATACACTTCTGTCCAGGCAGATATCCCAGACCTTAGAGAGATACACTTCTGCCCAAGCAGATATGCCAGACCTTAGAGAGATACACTTCTGTCCAAGCAGATATCTCAGACATTCGAGAGATACACTTCTGTCCAAGCAGATATCTCAGACCTTAGAGAGATACACTTCTGTCCAAGCAGATATCTAAGACCTTAGAAAGATACACTTCTGTCCAAGAAGATATCTTATACCTTAGACAGATACACTTCTGTCCAGACAGATATCTCAGACGTTAGAGAGATACACTTCTGTCCAAGCAGATATCTCAGACCTAAGAGAGATACACTTCTGTCCAAGCAGATATCTCAGACCTTAGAGAGACACACTTCTGTCCAAGCAGATATCTCAGTCCTTAGATAGATACACTTCTGTCCAGACAGATATCCGAGACCTTAGAAAGATACTCTTCTGTCCAAGCAGATATCCCAGACCTTAGAGAGATACACTTCTGTCCAAGCAGATATCTCAGACCTTGGAGAGATACACTTCTGTCCAAGAAAATATCCCAGACCTTAGAGAGATACACTTCTGTCCAAGCAGATATCCCAGTCCTTAGATAGATACACTTCTGTCTCGACAGATATCCGAGACCTTAGAAAGATACTCTTCTGTCCAAGCAGATATCCCAGACCTTAGAGAGATACACTTCTGTCCAAGCAGATATCTCAGACCTTGGAGAGATACACTTCTGTCCAAGAAGATATCCCAGACCTTAGAGAGATACACTTCTGTCCAAGCAGATATCCTAGAACTTAGAGAGATACACTTCTGTCCAGGCAGATATCCCAGACCTTAGAGAGATACACTTCTGTCCAAGCAGATATCCCAGACCTTAGAGAGATACACTTCTGTCCAAGCAGATATCCCAGCCCTTAGAGAGATACATTTCTGTCCAGGCAGATATCCGAGGCCTTAGAGAAATACACTTCTGTCAAAGCAGATATCTCAGACCTTAGAGAGATACACTTCTTTGCAAGCAGATATCCTAGAGCTTAGAGAGATACACTTCTGTCCAAGCAGATATCCCAGACCTTAGAGAGATACACTTCTGTCCAAGCAGATATATCAAACCTTAGAGAGGTACACTTCTGTCCAAGCAGATATCCCAGATCTTAGAGAGATGCACTTCTGTCTATGCAGATATCTCAGACCTTAGAAAGATACACTTCTGTCCTAGCAGATATCTCAGACCTTAGAGAGATACACTTCTGACAAAGCAGATATCTCAGATCTTAAAAATGCTACCTGCATTCATTTTTGTTGTATGGAGAAGAAACCTATACCGTGACAAAGAAGATAAAGATGCGTACTAAATACTGTGTCATGTGGGTATTCATAAGTTTCTTGGAAAGATAGGAAAACTAATAATGAGGTTCTGGAACAACTCCAGGTGGAAAAGACACTTATGAAGGAAATTAAAACCAGAAAAATAAAATATTTTGGTAATATCGAGAGGCCATGACAATCTGCTGAAGGTTATTTTGGAGGGCAGAGCATAGGGCAAGAGAGCCAAAGGTCGACAGAGGTACAGATGGATAGACAAAATCAAGATGTGGTCAGGACACAGTTTTAATCTGTGTAGTAGCCTGACGCGAGGCGGAGACAAAGGGAGATCCATTACCGCAAACTTCCGTTGCGGAGACGACACTTGATGATGATAATGATGATGATGAACCTATATGTGTGTTAAACATGGACAGTAAATGTACAAATAGAGCAAACAATCCTAACAAAGAAAATTGTATGTTTCATATCCGGGAATTAACATACAAGGATCACATTTTAAATGTGAATTAAAAAAATTCGGAGCCGAAGACGAAACAGTAAGTGGGTTGACAGCATCCAGCGACTTAGCTAGCTTTCTGTGTCAGTGAACCAGAGCTGACCAAGATCAACCTCCACCTCCAAGCGGTGGCCCGACAAACAGGCGCACCTAGTGTAGTCTGCTTAAGAGAATTATGATCGCAGTGAGTAAGCAAACCTGGTACCCAAAAAAATCTAGCTCAAACCGGAAATATGACATCCTAGATGTAACTTCGACACAACGTACATTTGAAGGAGAACGTCAAACAAGAAGAAAATAGACCAAACATGATTCGACATAACGTCCATTTGAAGGAGAACGTCAAACAAGAAGAAAATAGACCAAACATGATTCGACATAACGTCCATTTGAAGGAGAAAGTCAAACAAGAAGAAAAATAGACCAACCATGATTCGACATAACGTCCATTTGAAGGAGAACGTCAAACAAGAAGAAAAATAGACCAACCATGATTCGACATAACGTCCATTTGAAGGAGAACGTCAAACAAGAAGAAAAATAGACCAACCATGATTCGACATAACGTCCATTTGAAGGAGAAAGTCAAACAAGAAGAAAAATAGACCAAACATGATTCGACATAACGTCCATTTGAAGGAGAACGTCAAACAAGAAGAAAATAGACCAAACATGATTCGACATAACGTCCATTTGAAGGAGAAAGTCAAACAAGAAGAAAAATAGACCAACCATGATTCGACATAACGTCCATTTGAAGGAGAACGTCAAACAAGAAGAAAAATAGACCAACCATGATTCGACATAACGTCCATTTGAAGGAGAACGTCAAACAAGAAGAAAAATAGACCAACCATGATTCGACATAACGTCCATTTGAAGGAGAACGTCAAACAAGAAGAAAAATAGACCAACCATGATTCGACACCATGCAAGACAAATATAAAGACACATTTGCAGTTAACAAAATGCATCATCATCATCTGGTTGCTCAGTCCTGACACTGGCTGTAAGGTTGTCTGAGTATGTCTCTCCATTTGACCCCATCCTCTGCATTTCTCTTCATTGCATCATAAGTTCATACTTTAATGTCCCTGCATGTCTGAGATATAAATGTGTCTTGATCGTCCCGGTCCTCTCCTCCCTTGAATCATGTCCGCTAAGTATCTTCTGTAGAAGACTTTCATGTCTCATATTGTGACTCAGCCAACTCAACCGACGTTATTGTATCATATGCAAGATTTGTCTTGTGCACCCACATCAATGAGTACATTGTCATTGGATCTTCTTTCTTTCCAACTGACTCTTTCCATTCTACATTTCAAACGCTTCCAAGCTTGTGTTGTCATTCTCCGCTATCGTCATTATCATCATCTCAGAAAGCAAGTGGGCTGCTCCTGCATGTAACTCTTTGCTGTACTCCTGTTTTATAGCAACTTGATCCGTGAGACCTTATGCGATTGAAATAATCGCGTATTGATTTTCATACATTTTCTGGATTAACTTGATGAGTGATCTTTTTATATCCATTTGCTGCAGAATATTAAAAAGTTTGCTGCAGGGGACTCGATTTTCTCGCAGTTATTAAATCAAAAGAGGTAAACTGCAAATTGTAGGATCGTGTGTTAAGATGCCTGTCAAACACTTTACTCAGTGGTAGTGGAGGAGCTGAGTATGAGAGGAACAACCAACCATCCGATAGCCAGATAATATTCACAAAAGGACGGTAAAAAAATCTGTCCACAGTAAGAAATATTGAAGACGAATAATAGTGGGGATGGGGAATAGGTGTTGAAAGACTGCTCGGCTATCCATCAGAGATCGTCAACGACACTCGAGTGTCTCATTTAGGTCTTACCTTCCGTCAAAATATCGTGTGACCTTTGATCTGCAGACACCACAATGCCCACGCTCTAGTACATTAATGAATTTGTGACTGCCTCTTTCCGGATTAATAGAAGCTTCAATTTCACGGGACCCCTGCCACGTACCGAGAGCTGACCCCGGGATGCCATTCTTTATGTGTCAATTTATAAGATGATCAGTCGCTGTTAGTGCAGGTACTTCTCTCACACAGCGCAGACGGCGTGGGAATGATAAAATCTCCTAGCACTCTTTTCGGTAATAATGGGTATCGCTGAAAGATTCACTCTGACAATTGGTCAGACTTCTTTCGTTGATTTGTATTTATTAGCAAGCGTATGCAAAGTATCGATACTGGCGTCTTTGAGAAAGGATTAGAAGTACAAGTACCTAGGTCTCGCTAGATCTCGTCACACTAACGGGGCACATTTAATCTGTCGGAGGCCTGGCGAGACCACGTCTTCTGGTGGAGTCACTCGGCACGCCATTGCTGGTTATGTTTCAGACACAATACGTTATTCTTTCTTATTCTTTCAATCTTTCTTGATGCTTTTTTGAGGATGATCAACATCACGTGCCATGCCTGCATGTACCTCATTGTTGCTGCCTTACAATACACAAGGCATGCTTGTCCCAGTGACGGTCTGTGTCCAACATCTTTTGAACATCATTTATCCGTCTGGTTCAATTTGAAACAAAGGACACCAACAGATACTCACCAGTTTCTAATGTTCCGTCCTCTAGAGTTGCATCCTGACGACCTCTACTGAACTGGCTTACTATTCGACCGTTTATCGCAAGCTGTTTTTTGACCTCCCAACCTGTCTCTTTTCCAGTAGGTTACAATCCAGCGCATGACTGGTTATACTGTCCGACTTCTTTCTGACAGTGAGTCTTATCGACCCCCATCTTCTCTCTCCACTTCCTGAGGGTAATGGTTGTGGTCTACTGTCACACGTATCAGTGCTTGCCTACCTCCGGTTATCTAATGTCAACGAATGACCTGCTTGATGATGGTCTGCAATATGGATGATACAATTAGTCATAGCCCATTTCTCCGACGTCACACTCGAGGCAGTCTAACGTTATTTCGCTCGAGAATGTTGCCGAGTTCCCCACTGGACGAAGATGGTTGAAAGCAAATGTGGCCTTGCTAATTCTAACGTTCACATCTAAGTCTTTTTCTCCGAATTGACTTGGAATACTTGGAATAGTTAAATTCAAATAGGGATGTCAATGTCTGTTGCCAAGTAGCCGAACGCTCTGGGTTATCTATAGAAGGTATGTTAAACTTCCTTCGGCTTACAAGGCCTTGGAGAAGGTACAAATAATTTCGGTAGATTTTGTAAAGTTGAATTCTGAGGGGCAACAGCAGTTAATCCTACTCTTTCCGTTTTCTAACTGCCAAGGGATTTTTAACGTGATGGACACTGATCACTGAATTCCGATCTCACTTCCAAGAGATCATAGGAACTTTACTAAATGATCCACTTGAAAAAAAAACCCATGATTCGACCCACGACGTCTGTCACCGGAGGCGGACACCTTACCTCTAGACCACTAGCACATCCCCACCCCACCTCACCACCCCTAATCCGTCTTTGCCAACGTTATTTCCATGATAGTCAGAACGCCTTATCTGCCTTTTAATCTTGCTGGGTTCAGTTTTCTTGTGAGTTTGACTATTTCCCTGGTTTATTCACATAGGTGGAAGCTGGGACGGTCAATGCATTTAAGAACAGATTGGATGCGTACAGCTTCTAGAGGAAGGTGTTGTAAATGGAACTGGTTGTATACAGACTCTGCAGAGTCTTCTAAACCAGTATAAAGACGTTAAGTTAAGTTAAGTAATGCAATACCTCTTTTGCTATTTCAAATGTTTATCTTTCTTTCCTTGCATGTCTTACCACTTATAAGACAGTATTCAAATATCATGTGCAAAATTGATGTATTTCTGGTCTGGTGCTTATCAAACGTCCATTAGACGAGGCATATTCATGTTCTCCTACAGCCATTTACTTGATACTTCACCCAGTCCAGAAACATTGGTAGAGATGGTAGGCACACCTGTCTGAGCTCAGTTTGAATTGCAAATGAGAAAGCTCCAAACCAGGTAATTGCTTTTAGTAAGAATACAGTATTTCACATGAGGTAGCCGGATGAAGCTTGCATGGTAAAAGGTTGTTATGAAGTTCAAACACAAGTGTAATGGATACAACAGTGCTCCATAGCTACCTTCACTATCTTTTTGAACTTGGAAGGGGGTCCACAATTCTAATTAACTGTAGAATTATTAAGTTACAAAACGTCTATGGCAAATTATTGGATAAAATAGTGACCAATCAAGTCATGTCTCATACAGAGAATGATCAAACCAATCAGGATTGTCCAATCAGCGAAGAAAGCTCGAGGAAACACAAACAATTGGACGCTTATGGGGGTTTTCATTTCAAACAAGAAACAGTCGGTGTGGTCGTTGATCTGGTAGACTATGGGGGTTTTCATTTCAAACAAGAAACAGTCGGTGTGGTAGTTGACCTGGTAGACTATGGGGGTCTTCATTTCAAACAAGAAACAGTCGGTTGGTCGTTGATCTGGTAGACTATGGGGGTTTTCATTTCAAACAAGAAACAGTCGGTGTTGTCGTTGACCTGGTAGACTATGGGGGTTTTCATTTCAAACAAGAAACAGTCGGTGTTGTCGTTGACCTGGTAGACTATGGGGGTTTTCATTTCAAACAAGAAACAGTCGGTGTGGTAGTTGACCTGGTAGACTATGGGGGTTTTCATTTCAAACAAGAAACAGTCGGTGTGGTCGTTGACCTGGTAGACTATGGGGGTTTGGGATTAGGTTTGAGGGAATCTCCTATGGCTGGTGAGTTGATTGCAGATGCTCCAATAGCAAAACAATTGCTCTTAGCTTGAGATCTTAGACAGGGCTATCACAGGGCTCACACCTCTCACATGTACTGTTCATCAACATCCACACAATAAACCTGAGCATATAACTCTATTAAAGCAATACAGCTCAAACAAAATGACTTGAGCACAAGTTGATGTTTGCAGATCACATATAGGACTGCCTCGGATAAGAGTGAGATAACTAGGACTATACAAGAAACTATACATGCAATCTCACAGTGGTGCAGACAGTCAGCACCCACATCAAGACCGGCAAGACCGGTATGATACGGTTCACCGAGAACAATTCAATAGTAAAGGCTCATCTCTTTTATTTTACCCTACTATTGTTCGAAGTTGTAATAGGGGTGGCAGGATTAATGGTATGAACGTTAATGTAATTAAATATGCCCATGATCAGACTATGGTGGATGGATCGGTAACAATGCTGCAAATGCTGCTCGAACAGATTAACATCTCAGCCAAAGAGTTTTACGGCAAAATGAACACATTGAGGACAGAGACTATAGTAACAGACAAGAAACAATCACAAATGAATATAATAAGCAATGGAGAAATCATCGAAATAATATAGCAAGTATTGAAGTTCACATATTGATGGCAAATCATAACAGAAGATGATCCCAATGAGACATAAACTAAAAAAAGATCTTCAGTGAAAAACATAAACATGGAGCATCAGGATAGAACTAACGAAATGAATTATTATCACTCGCATTTGACCAGTTGCATTGTTTATGACTAGGGAAACGGAGGATGACGAAACCTTGGAAGCGTTGGAAATGTGGTGCTACCGTTGAATGTAAAGAGTGAGTTGCATATTAAGAAGATCCATTGACGGTGTCCTCAGTGCAGTCAGGTCATGAAGACTAGCGAGAATAGCGATATGTCTTCCACAGGAGATACTAGAGAACATGATTCCGAGATAAAGATGAGGCTGTCGGCGAAGACTCCCTGTACATCTAAGGCATGCACTCTTTATTCTGTGAAAAAATGCTTGCATGACGAGAGCGGTAGAGGACGTGGTTCAATGGCGAGACATGTTCAGACAATCTTACAAAAGAGGACGTGGTTCAATGGCGAGACATGTTCAGACAATCTTACAACAGAGGACAGGGTTCAATGGCGAGACATGTTCAGACAATCTTACAAAAGAGGACAGGGTTCAATGGCGAGACATGTTCAGACAATCTTACAACAGAGGACAGGGTTCAATGGCGAGACATGTTCAGACAATCTTACAACAGAGGAAGTGGTTCAATGGCGAGACATGTTCAGACAATCTTACAAAAGAGGACAGGGTTCAATGGCGAGACATGTTCAGACAATCTTACAACAGAGGACAGGGTTCAATGGCGAGACATGTTCAGACAATCTTACAACCAAACTCCGAATTGATCAGCCAAGAAGATCATGATTATATATATATGTGTGCGCTCGCGTGCGTGTGTGTGTGTGTGTGTGTGCTCGCGCGCTCGCGTGCGTGTGTGTATGTATGCGTGTGTGCGCGCTTGTGTGTGTTGGTATGAGAGCGAGAGAAAGAAAGGGAAAGAGAGGGAGGGAGAGAGGCAGCGTTTCATATGCATGATTTTTCCCCTAGATGCGATCGCTCCTGGACCTGCAGAAAGTAATGACAACTTTCTGTGCTGCAGCCCTGCCCAAAAAACTGATATAATCCCGAGTGGTCCGCTGGGTCTGCGTGTATGACAAGGACAAGAATAGCACCTCTGCCACACAGAGAGCATGTCGTAAAATGCGACTAACTGTGTGACGTGGTATAACATCGACCATGGCTAGGTGGCTTGTTTAGAGGCGTATAGATGGCGCCTAACAGACTGCGGGTCTACTTTGCTCTATTTTTTTAGTCTTCTAAGATGAACTCGCATATCAGTTAACCACCATCCGTAAGCAGTTGTCTCAAAGCAGTGGAATATTAAGATGCTCGAGCCTAGCTAATTAAGCAGAAAATCTTTCTGCCGGCTTCATCCAGCACATACCAGAGCTGTGACCTGCACAGGGCAATCGGACCCTGAAGAAGTACAGTCGACTTAGAACTAAGAATTATAGATATATGTATTATTTAGCTGGAGTGTAGATGTTTTTGTAGACTTGTAATCGGGTTGATAGATACAAAGATAATTGTGGTGTTTTGTCATTGCATGCTGAAGGAGCTGCCTCCCTTTTACGGCCATGCAGGCCACCATTCTAGTTAATTACTGTTAATTTAGTATTCACATCTGTCATTCACATTCCGAGTCATTGAGCTATACTATGTCCAACTGACGCGCTTATTGGAAGCCCGGCTCCTATCCCAGATTTGATATACACAACGCAAAAAGTAACTAACCAGTTTTTGTGTATGTTTTTATGTTTGAAAATCGTAATGTAATTTTATACCGATGCATCTTGGCTGTCACTAGAATCCATATAATTGTCTTAGAACAGCCCAAAATGATCCTTCAATGACCTTCAAAATTTCATTACTTGAAATTAACGACTTTCCGGACAGTTTCTCACAATTCACGTGCTGATCACAAAATTGACACGAGAAGTGCTCACTGGCGATCTGTGTTTATTTTACCATTTCTTTCCTTCAGAAGCAAACTTCTGAAAGGATGCCACACACTCGCTAAATAGGAGGTTACGAGCTGTTGGTATGTTGGAAGAAGGAATGTCTGTGTCTGCAACAGTAAAACAAACTGTTAGTCTGTGGTTACATTGGTACCAGACGACTGGGACTGTTTTTGACCTCTCCCGCAGGCGACGTTCTCGATTAACGACCAGGTGGCATGAACGTTACAACCCTCTCGCATTAACGACCAGACGGCATGAACGTTACAACCCTCTCGCACTAACGACCTCCCGGCATGAACGTTACAACCCCCTCGCACTAACGACCTCCCGGCATGAACGTTACAACCCTCTCGCACTAACGACCTCCCGGCATGAACGTTACAACCCCCTCGCACTAACGACCTCCCGGCATGAACGTTACAACCCCCTCGCACTAACGACCTCCCGGCATGAACGTTACAACCCCCTCGCATTAACGACCTCCCGGCATGAACGTTACAACCCTCTCGCACTAACGACCTCCCGGCATGAACGTTACAACCCTCTCGTACTAACGACCTCCCGGCATGAACGTTACAACCCCCTCGCACTAACGACCTCCCGGCATGAACGTTACAACCCTCTCGTACTAACGACCTCCCGGCATGAACGTTACAACCCTCTCGCACGTCTACGAAACCGATTTCAGTCAGCAAATGTCACTGCTAGTACCATCCCCGGAGTGAGAAGAATACGTTCAGCTGCTGTCAGCAATCGTTTGCGGGAGCAAGGCTTACATCCAAGACGCCCTGCTATTTGCTCAACTCTGCAGTCATGGCATCATGCAACACCACTTGCTTGGGCCAGACAGTTTTAAAACGCTCTGTGGGACAGAGTACCGTTTAATGACGAGTGCAGAATCAACCTTTCAAGAACCGGTGGTCGTCAGAGAGTGTATCGTAGCCAAGAAGAGCAATATAAAAGCGCACTCGCCTAGATGGTGCAGGGATTATTGTCTGAGGAGACATCTGCATGAATCATCGGTCAGACCTCGCTATCTTAGACTGTGCTGTTACCGGCTTGCGATTCTGTGATGAGATCGTGAGGAAACACATCGCGTCATTTGTGCTAAACCATGCACAAGGCCGTGTGCCTCAGCAGGACAATGCCCGTCCTCATGTTGCCAGAGTCGTGAAGGGGGGACTCCAAGTCAGGATCGTTGACATCTTGTCTGACCAGCCATTTCCCTTGACCTGTCATCGATTGAGCATGTCTGAAACGAGGTGAAAGTACAGCATGGACATCCTCCACCGTCGACTGTCCGGCAACTTGATCAGGAGGTTGTGCAGGAGGGGCAGAACATTCCACGGGCTTTACAGGCGCTGCACTTCATCAGGAGGTTGTGCAGGAGGGGCAGAACATTCCACGGGCTTTACAGGCGCTGCACTTCATCAGGAGGTTGTGCAGGAGGGGCAGAACATTCCACGGGCTTTACAGGCGCTGCACTTCATCAGGAGGTTATACAGGAGGGGCAGAACATTCCACGGGCTTTACAGGCGCTGCACTTGATCCATGATTCGTCAAGTTGTGATCAACGCACGTGGTGGACACGCGCGGTACTGAGCGTTGTAACTTGTATAAATGAGCCACATGCTCCCAGACGCTGTGGAGATAACCACACGTAACACGAGAATGTCTTTTCAGTTGTTCCAGATTTAAACTATGGAATAACGTTTCATGTCCTCAAATTTCATTGATTTTGGATGATACAATAAAATGATATTTTGAAAAACGTTACTTGGTAAGTTCTTTTTTTTGTTGAGTATATATAAATGGGTGTGTGCGTGCGTGTGCGGGTTCGTTTGTTAACATAATCACCTTTTAATGCGCAAATGTCGAATTAAAATCGCGGAAAAACGAGTCATGACAATTTTCTGTAACAGTGTTCTTGTCAGTTTGATATTATCAGCCAAACATTAAAATTACCTGTGCTAAAGTCTTTGTTGACACTGGAATCACATTCCTTTATAAAGAAAAAAAACCTTTTGATAGCTTAACAAAATTGCAGGCATTCCTTCGCTTGCCAGTTATCCATTTTCTGTCAAAAATATCTGAAAACACGACTAGTTTTTGACCAAAACAACATCAACAAAATGTTGCTTGCTAAACCAGTCTTCCCTCTCAGATTTCGTGGTGGGTCACGGCCCGATTATCATCAAATGTTAATCTCTCCCTGCCAACGTCGCCAGTGTCGGATTCGCACCCCTTCATCTACCCACCGATCTCTGCCTGTGTCTGTTGGCGTTGGGAGAAGCATTGTTGTTGAGTCAAACGAAGTTTTCTTGGCTTCGGAAATTCAAAGCATAGCCTGAGACTGTCATCCGCTACTTGGACCCACCAAGTTGGACTCTGGTTGCTGCTAGATACGTGACAAACTGGTGGACAATGGCCCACCAAGTTGAGGCATTGTACCCTGAGGACTAGTAGGCAAAGCCCAATATGATGGCGTTCTGACACAGCAAGTACGTGAGAAACTGGTCGATACGGTCCCATCAAGTTGGCCCTCTCATGTTGGATGTACGTGAGAATTTGGTCGACGGGTCCGTTCAAGATGACCTTATGACATTGGATGTACGTGAGAAACTGTTCGGCAAGAACCCATCAAGCTGGCCCTATGATACTGGATGAGGAACTGGTTGAGAAGAACCCACCAAGTTGGCCCTCTTATACTGGATGAGAAACTGGTCGACAAGAACCCACCAAGATGACCATCTGACACTGGATGAGAAACTGGTCGAGAAGGTCCCACCAAGTTGGTCCTTTGACACTGGATGATGAACTGGTCTACAAGGACATATCAAGTTGGCTCCTGACACTGGATGTACGTGAGAAACTGGTCGATAAGAACTCACCAGGGTGGCCCTTTGACACTGGATATATGTGAGAAACTGGTGGACAAGGACTCATCAAACTGCCCTTTGAGATATGATGAGAAACTGGTCTACAAGATTCCACTAAGCTGGTCCTCTGACACTGGATGAGAAACTGGTCGACAAGAACCCACCAAGTTGGCCCTTTGACATTAGATGTTCGTGAGGCACTGGCCGACAAGGACCCACCAAATTGGTCCTCTGACATTAGATGTTCGTGAGACACTCGCCGACAAGGACCCACTAAGTTGGCCCTTTGACATTAGATGTTCGGGAGATACTGGCCGACAAGGACCCACCAAATTGGTTCTCTGACATTAGATGTACGTGAGAAACTTGCCGACAAAAACCCACCTAGTTGGTCCTTTGACACTTGATGAAACAATGGTCGACAAACTACAGGTGACTAAAGGCCAGAATGGCGGAACAAAGTACGTAGAGGATAAATAATGGATGAAAGCTGTACAATTTAGTGATCTGATTTCTGCACACAACAGGGCGATGAGAACGGGTCCGACAGAAGCTGGGCTAAAGGTGGACGAGCAGCACGTATTAGTAGCTCATTGGAGAAGTGGTGTGTTCGGTTGAAAGTCGACGGCACTGCACTCTGGACAAAACCATGGCTGCTCAAGTCCCTCTCACAAAATGGCAAAGAGTGTATATACTGATGACCTCGTCCTCCCAGGGAGCCCCTCTCGGTTGAATCCGCGGATGGTTTCAAATCTTTGCAATACGTACATCGCCAGATCATCGAATGCAGTGTCTATATACAAAGGCATAATCGATGTCATAATGTTGCTCTACTCATTGTCAATGAATTTACTATGGACGCCAGTGAGTTGGCCCCTACATTTCCTTACACCGCAGCACGACCAGAACAGTATTCTTGAATGCATCCACTATTTCCTGTGGCAATGCATTCCACGCATTCACTACTCTGACAGAAACATGTTTTACCTACAAATGATGATTGCCGGAAGGACACAGATCTTGATATCATACATGCGCTTTATACAACCGAAAATCTTTTTGCAAGAGAAGGTGATGCGTTGATAGTGTTGTTCTTGTTTCGGATCCAACAGCATCCGGGCTCTCGACCTTTGACCCAATGCCATGTAATGGTATCTGCTCGTGTTTATCAAATTTTGTTTATTGCCATACAACGTGTTCCACTCATTTGGCATCAGAGGGAGAAGCATTTTCCTAAAATCATTGAGAGCTGAGCTCTCAAAGAGATGGTGATCAACGGTTGCGTATGGGTGTGTACACAGCTGGCACTCAGGAGTATGTTGTGATTGGATTCTGTTCTGGTGCTTGTTTTATGGGATGTGTTGGGTTCTCAGTCGGAATATGGTGCTCTGATTTTTTCTTGTGAGTTGATTTATACTGTCATTTGGATTGAGACCTACCTGCACGTTGTTTCCGATGGTCCATCTGTTGAGCCACGTTTCTTTGTTTTGCTGTTTTTATGAACTGGTTAGCTGTTTATACAGTTTTTGCTGTTCTTATGAACTGGTTAGCTGTTTATACAGTTTTTGCTGTGTGTGGGTGTTGTTGTTTTGAACCCTTCATTGCTAGTCTGTCTGCTTTGTAATTGCCAGATATGTTTGAGTGCACATCCATCCACAGCAAAACTGTTTTGACTATTTTATTGATGTGATTCAAGCTGAACCAAGTGACCAAACTTTGTGGTTATGTGATCCAAACCGAACCAAGTGACCTAGTTTAGTGTTGATGTGATCCAAGTGACCTAGTTAAGTGTTGACGTGATCCAAGTTGAAACAAGTGACATAGTTTAGTGTTGATGTGATCCAAGCCGAAACAAGTGATCTAGTTTAGTATTGATGTGATCCAAGTGACCTAGTTTAGTATTGATGTGATCCAAGTGACCTAGTTTAGTGTTGATGTGATCCAAGGGGAACCAAGTGACCTATTTTAGTGTTGATGTTATCCAAGGTGAACCAAGTAACATAGTTTAGTGTTGATGTGATCCAAGGTGAATCAAGGGACCTAGTTTAGTGTTGATGTAATCCAAGGTGAACCAAGTGATCTAGTTTAGTGTTGATGTGATCCAAGGTGAACCAAGTGATCTAGTTTAGTGTTGATTTGTTCCAAAGGGAACCAAGTGACCTATTTTAGTGTTGATGTTATCCAAGCTGAACCAAGTGATCTAGTTTAGTGTTGATGTGATTTAAGCTGAACCAAGTGTTCTAGTTTTGGGTTGATGTAATCCAAGACGAACCAAGTCACCAAGTTTAGTCCTGATGTTATCCAAGCTTAACAAAATGCTCTTCTTTCGTGTTGATGTGATCAACTATGATCCTAGTGATCTAGTTTATTGTTGATGTGTTCCAAACCGAATCAAGTGACCTAATTTAGTGTTGATGTGATTCAAGCCGAACAAAGTGACCAAGCTTAATGTTGATGTGATTCAAGCTGAACCAAATGACCTAGTGTAGTGTTGATTTGATTAAAGCGGAACCAAATGACTTCATTTAGTGTGGATGTAATTCAAGCTGAATCAAGTGACCAAGCTTGGCGTTGATGTGATCCACAATGAGCCAAGTGACCTAGTTTAGTTTTAATGTGATCCACTATGAACCACGTGACCTAGTTTAGTGTTGATGTGATCCACTATGAACCAAGTGACCTAGTTTAGTGTTGATGTGATCCACTATGAACCAAGTGACATAGTTTAGTGTTGATGTGATCCACTATGAACCACGTGACCTAGTTTGGTGTTGATGTGATCCACTATGAACCAAGTGACCTAGTTTAGTGTTGATGTGATCCATTATGAACCAAGTGACCTAGTTTAGTTTTAATGTGATCCGCTATGAACCACGTGACCTAGTTTAGTGTGGATGTGATCCACTATGAACCAAGTGACCTATTTTAGTGTTGACGTGATCCGATCCAAATGCATTAGTTATATTCACAACTCTCGCATAGCAGCTATACGCACAACTCTTCTTAGGTACCCTTTACCATATTCATTGAGGTCTTTGTATCATACATTTTTGTTGAACTTTTTATCTCTCTGAAACAATATCTGCAGCTACAAGTTGACGTAAAGGTTAGGTTTAGATACATTCTTGCCACGTGATCAAACTATGCAATCCCTTGTATGTCTTCATATACCGTGCATGATATTCCTCTCGCTTTCAATGGGATCTGATTATTTTTAAGTTTCTTCTAGTGACCTTCAACGTTTTTGGCAATCATGTCACTTAACATGTTATGGTTTACGCATGCGCATTGATCACGGTCGAATAACTGTGATAACAGAAAGTGTGTATGGATATACTTTTGATTATTTGTCTTGTTGTATCATTTGAAGTGTTTATGTATCTTACAGTCAATGTCATCTCCCTAAGCCCAGGGTTGACAAGACGGCGTCGCGCCGATTGAGCTGCTATCTCGTAGATAAAGCCAGTACTGGACAACATCCATGGCCTGAGCCTTCCCACCTATCTCTTCTACTCCCCAGCTTCATCGCCAGCGCACAAAAGATCTACATAACTCGGAGATGCCTCAATTTACCTGGTGGAAGATGCAGTTACTTAAGCAGATACAATTAAACATCGCTGGGGCGGCCACTTGCTGCTAGGAACGGATGATCCATGGCGTATAGTGACAGCAATATGGTACCACAGAGACAAGAAGAGACCACATGGACGACCACCAATCCGCTGGTCCGACACCCTTGTATCCCGTAACAATATTCACGATGCCCGCCACAAATGGGCGACTAATGATCCACTGGTCTACTGTGGCCCATGACAGAGACCGCTGGAAGATAAGTTGAAACCCTTGTAACCTCCGCTGTAGAGCGGGTCGTCCAGTGATCTAGTATCCAGTATCCAGTAATCCAGTATCCAGTGCCAACTCTATGCACATCATTGATCTTTCACCTGCTGCTGTCAATTCTACCATCGCATGAGAAGATGCTTCGAGATAATAGGATTTTGTAACAAGTTGAAGGATTGTCTTGTTCGTTTGAATATCGGATGACCGTTATGTTATGATAACTTTCGTTACCTCCTTTTTCTCTCTGTTTATTTTCAAATTATATTTCTTGTATGCTTCATTTTATACATTCAGATGCTTTTGAGTGATGTCTTCCTCTGGATGTATGGAACGGTTACCATCTGATGCTCTATCAATCTGGTGGTTTCTAGCCTTACCTCAGGCGGGATCATGTCTCTAACAATTTTGAACATAAGATGTTATTGTAAATGTCCATGTTTGCAGACTTATGGTAGCATCAAGATAGTTTGTAAGTTGATACCGTTTTCTCACACAATTTCCATTATTTTCCTATATTTTGTTTTTATTTCAACCAGCAGCTTAGTGTTCAAGAAGTTTTCTTACTTTATTTATGTTGATTAGATAGAAAACAATCAGTAGGTCAGAAAGGATAATGTTTATTTCTGCATGCCATTCAACAGATTCGATACATATCTATCACAACTCAAAGCACCTGTGTATCGATTACAATTTGGTAAATCTGCACTGCGCAACACTTAGCTGGAAGGGGACGGCGTGGGGTAGTGGTTAAGTGACACCGCTCACAAGCCGAAGGTGCTGGGTTCGATCCCCATCACAGCACCCCGTTACCCCGAGGAAGGAAACCCTTAGAAAATGCAGGAAATGCACACCCTTAGATAAAATGCATGCTGAAGTCGGATGCACTAGGCCGACAGGTGGAAAATAAAAACCACAGTGCAACCCACAGCGTTTTGGGGATTAGAGAAATAAGACGAACACAAACAACACCAACTTGGATGTCAGTATTTTCCCTTGTCTTATCCTTGATTGGTGTATCTGTCTGCTGAAACCAATTCATAAATGTCTTGGTATAAAAATATTTCATATTTCGATCCTCAGTTGCTTGTGTTCTCCTCGTGTGTCATTATTTCAATATATTTCTTCTTGCCTTCTTTACATACTTCTTGACCTCTACTTGTGTCAGAGTGTAGCTTTTATGGGCTTCTGGTTTGGTAGCTCTACTTTGACAATTGTTAAGTACCGCTTTCTTCATTCTTCTCTCCAGAATCTTGTGCAATGACTCTGTTGTAATTAACTCCTTATATTGTACTTTCTTGAATCCTATAATTTTTTCGCATGCTTTATTCCCCATCTCTCTCGCCTGTATCCGCATACTGTTAATGTGAAGCTCATCTTTTCCATAATGCTCCAGTAGTACTTGCCATCTATTGTTAAGTTCCAGGTGTGTCTTGATCTTCTATAAGATGTACTCATGCTTGTTATTTCTGATTGTCTCGACGCTTCTTGAGGTGTCCATCAGCATACGATAGTCTGTCGTTGCATCCGCTGCCCTTTCTCTACTCTTACAACTTGCAATGTAGTTCTGATGATTTCTTTTTATCCAAGTTTGCTTGTTTCTTTCTTAGCATTAAAGTACCCCATCACAATTGTGAATATTTTCTTTTTTGTGAAACTAGGGCCTCCTGTATTTTGTTATAAAATATCTTTCTTGTTATCGTCTGCATTATTTGGTGTGTATGTAGCACTGGATGATGTTCATGTCCTGCTGTTTAGTGTTGAAACTTCCAGTACTAATTCCCGCTGTATTAGTGCCTTCTGCTCCTCTTTAGACAGCATCGTTGTTACTCCGCCTGCATGTTGTGCATCATCTCCTTCATTTCCCGCTTAGATAATCATTTCTCCCGACGTCAACATCTTGATCGGGTCCATCTAGTTTAACCCATATCCAATACAGCCAGCGAGCTGTTCCTCATTCCCTTGGCTTTCTGCAGCCCTTTCGCTGTCTCAAACAGAATCATAACGTTCTAAAGCAGTTTTACTTTAGTTTCTTGGTACTAAATAGGGTAGTCAGCACTGCTGCTTCCATGAGGCTCTCGCTCTGCGGAGTCATACTTCTCATATTTAGGCCATTCCCTACTCCAGACAGTTTGCTTTTGTTTGGTTCTCGGTATTTATGTAACCAGCTTTGTTTTTATGGATCTAGATGATTCGCCATGATCCAACATGTCAAACTCTACATGGTTGGCCTTGATCCAACCTGTTATACTCTAGATGCTTGGTTTACCTTGATCTAACCTGTTATACTCTAGATGGTTGGTTGACCTTGATCTAACCTGTTATGTACTCTAGATGGTTGGTTGACATTGATCTAACATGTTATACTCTAGATGGTTGACATTGATCTAACCTGTTATACTCTAGATGGTTGACCTTGATCTAACATATTATACTCTAGATGGTTGACCTTGATCTAACCTGTTATACTCTAGATGGTTGGCTGACCTTGATCTGACCTGCTATACTCTAGATGGTTGACTGATCTTTATCTAACCTGTTATACTCTAGAATGTTGGTTGACCTTGATCTGACCTGCTATACTCTAGATGGTTGACTGATCTTTATCTAACCTGTTATACTCTAGAATGTTGGTTGACCTTGATCTGACCTGCTATACTCTAGATGGTTGACTGATCTTTATCTAACCTGTTATACTCTAGAATGTTGGTTGACCTTGATCTGACCTGCTATACTCTAGATGGTTGACTGATCTTTATCTAACCTGTTATACTCTAGAATGTTGGTTGACCTTGATCTGACCTGCTATACTCTAGATGGTTGACTGATCTTTATCTAACCTGTTATACTCTAGAATGTTCGTTGACCTTGATCTGACCTGCTATACTCTAGATGGTTGACTGATCTTTATCTAACCTGTTATACTCTAGAATGTTGGTTGACCTTGATCTGACCTGCTATACTCTAGATGGTTGACTGATCTTTATCTAACCTGTTACACTCTAGAATGTTGGTTGACCTTGATCTGACCTGCTATACTCTAGATGGTTGACTGATCTTTATCTAACCTGTTATACTCTAGAATGTTGGTTGACCTTGATCTGACCTGCTATACTCTAGATGGTTGACTGATCTTTATCTAACCTGTTATACTCTAGAATGTTGGTTGACCTTGATCTGACCTGCTATACTCTAGATGGTTGACTGATCTTTATCTAAGCTGTTATACTCTAGAATGTTGGTTGACCTTGATCTAACCTGTTATACTCTAGAATGTTGGTTGACCTTGATCTAACCTGTTATACTCTAGAATGTTGGTTGACCTTGATCTGACCTGCTATACTCTAGGTGAGTTGTCCGTTCTTAGTCTTATCTCACCGCCTTGACCAGTCCAGTCATATGACCGTTTTGGAAGCTTTCGACTCCCCTGGCATAACCTTGGGATCGAGGTAATAAATACGAGGTGGAAGAGGGGTAGGGGTGGGGGTGGGTTCTGTTGCGATGACCGCTATCAGCGTCTTATCCGAGTCCCTTTGACCAGCTTCTCGGTGTGACCCAGGAAGGTTACACCTAGTACGGTAGCGGTCCGCATGGCACAACGTTACACCTAGTACAGTAGCGGTCCGCTTGGCGCAACCTTACACCTAGTACGGTAGCGGTCCGCTTGGCGCAATCTTACACCTAGTACGGTAGCGGTCCGCTTGGCGCAACCTTACACCTAGTACGGTAGCGGTCCGCATGGCACAACATTACACCTAGTACGGTAGCGGTCCGCTTGGCACAACGTTACACCTAGTACGGTAGCGGTCCGCATGGCACAACGTTACACCTAGTACGGTAGCGGTCCGCATGGCACAACGTTACACCATTCACTTTCTTTCCTTCTTGTATGTTCTGGCGACGCCTACCGAGAATTGGACGTGCATGGAATGGAAATATACCGAATACCGTAACTAAAAGTGAAGGCGCGTTCGGCATTATGTCCAGTTTCTCTAGTAAGAACTCCTAAAAGAAAACCGAAATAAATATTTTCACAGTGTTATATTGTTAGCAAAATGTGGCAAATATGGATGCTGTTTGCGAATGTCTACAATGAGTAGGTTACTCTTTTGTGCGCCCTGAAAAGGACGTTAAGTGACAGGTTGTAGGTTGCTTTCCTCACATCACGAGCATGCTGATGAAGATGGACCGGGGTCCTCCATGCGGTTGCGCTATGATTGGCTTCATCTGCGTGTCACTCACTACTACGGGGATCACCTCGATCCCTCATCTCGTTAGCAGAGAAAACTGCCCATTTCCAGGAAGTCAAGGTGGAGGTCTTGGCCAGTATATTTTGCCTGACCAGACGTTAGTCTTCCTCCCGGTCAAATATGGTAAAACTATTGAATGCTACGAACTAATTACTAAACGTTCAAATATATTCGTTTCGAAAGTAATCGTGCATGAAACATGTTTTCGCTTGAAGAAATATAATCTGCCAACAGACATGTTGTTTGACACATGTGTTCATTTGGTGCGCTCGCTGGATACGCGGATAGATATCGGTGTGCACATGGGCGGAGAACTGTCTTGTCAATGTTGTTCAGCCCTCACGATATGGATCTATATCCTTCAGCACGCAGGGCTCATTCGGTATTGTATTCAGCCGATCTTCAGTAGGGTCCCAGGTAATTTCTGCTTGTTGCATGCTTGGGAAGAATCCCACTAGGACTATCAATCATCAGATGTTATCTTTCATGGGGAATATTACTTGCAAACTATCTTCAGATGTTATCTTTCATGGGAAATATTACTCACACACTATCTTCAGATGTTATCTTTCATGGGGAATATTACTTGCACACTATCTTCAGATGTTATCTTTCATGGGGAATATTACTTGCACACTATCATCAGATGTTATCTTTCATGGGGCTATTACTTTAACACTATCTTCAGATGTTATCTTTCATGGGAAATATTACTTGCATACTATCTTCAGATGTTATCTTTCATGGAAAATGGTACTTGTTCACTATCATCAGATATTATCTTTCATGGGAAATATTACTTGCACACTATCATCAGATGTTATCTGTCACGGAAAATATTACTTGTAGACTTATGTCATTGAAGATGTTGATGTCTTGCGATTGATACAATAATGTTAGATCTGCTAATATGTTCATCCTGCCTTTAATGTTGTTGGCCTCAGTTAATAAGGAACTTCCAAAACCGTGTTTCTCATCCTGTAGGAACAAATCGTGATAAAGCAGACCAGCAAGCATGTGTTGGAAAGCTGACATCATTTCTACAACCGTCGTGTTTATTCCATCAAGCCATATGTCCTTCTCGAGCAAGATAGCTTAAAAGGATGGCCCAATATGGTGATCTTGCGCACCCGTTGTATACGTCTTCAGTAAAGGCACAACGAGAAATGTAACTGAAAGTATTCCCACCTGTTAAGTCACAAATTATCAGCCGCTTTACCTTCTCCGTGATCGGTTGCAGAGTACTAGTACTAATCGCCTTGAAATGAATCAAATGTAACATTCAATACTGAATCGAATACTAATTGTCTGCGTTTTGAATAGAAATTTATATTTCTAGTCTAAATATTATAGAACGGTTCTCAAAATATCGTGGACGGACAATCAGGAGAATGCAGACATTCGACAAGAATGTAGCATAGAAGAGAAGCAGTTCAGGAATTCTGGCATGGACAGATAATTAATATACTTTGGCGGCAACAAAAGACACAACGGTCTGGAGAGAACAATGATGGATGTTTTGGTGCCAGGCAAGGGAGGCAGAGACAGACCAATAAGTCAATGGCACACAGATATCCATGGATGCTTGGGCATGACTCTGGAACAGACTGGAGGTTTGACAAGATATCGAATTTCTTTCAGACGGGCTGTGATGGAAGCGACGTTCTGCATACGTCATGCTGAATAATGATAATAACACAAACACACAACCATACACACACACACACACACACACACACACACACATATATATTTATATATCACTATATAAATCCTTATATATATATATATATATATATATGTGTGTGTGTGCGCGCGCGCGTGTGTGTGTGTGTGTGTTTAAGGTATCGTGACCAAGCAGAGGAGAGTCAGTTTCACAATCCCAACGCACCGGGTTCAAATTTCCCCTTTCCCAGTTTTTGTAGACACATCATTTTTCTCGGTACGATCGCTCCTCCCAGTTGGAAAATTAATGGCAAAGTACCGTACTGCCCACCTGGTAAAAAACTGATAACAGCCAAATACTTGGACATTTGTAAAAAGCGACGTTCTGAAAATAACATGATACTAACTTTAAAATAAACTTATATATAAATATAATACACGAGAGATAATCATTAAGTAACATCAACTTGATGATACACATGGAAGTGTATGTGCAACGAAAAATCTGATTTCAGGACACACACTGGCTCTTTGGCAATACTCCATATAGGGGTTATGACGATCAAGAAGTATGCGCAATATAGCGTTGAGCATGCCCGGCTGCCTCCCCTCCCCCACCCCCTGTTGACGTGTACCGTGGAAGAATGAGCCGGTATTCGGTTGTTTTTCTGTGTGTGGTCAGAAGATGTGAAACCTTCTTTACAAAAGAATGAAGGTTGAGTATAGGGACAACTGTTTGAGTAAGAGGAAAGTGCATGAATAGGTAGAAAGATTTCAAAACAGAAGACAAAAGGTATTTGATTGTGAGGTCTTGACACATCTAGCACACAGTCGTGACTTTGCGACATTGGACTTTGACTTGTTTGGACCCTGGACATAATATTTGCTAGGCTAGAGGTTTGCAGATGACAATGAGGTCAACATCTTTCTAGAGGGCATGCACTAGCTATGTGGCAAGTGGATAAAGTGGATAAAGTGTGATGCCATGGACGTGGATTATGTCGAAAAACAAGTCACAAGTCAATGGCTGGTTCGCACGATTTAAAAAACGTTATTAATAAAATCGCTGTTAATTAATGACTGTTCCTTGTGTGTGTGTGTATTTGTGTGCTTGTTTATGGGTGTGTTTGTGTGTGTATGTGTATGTATGTGTGTGTGCGTGTTTATGGGTGTGTTTGAGTGTGTATGTGTGTGACGTTAATTTAATAATTATAATAATAATGTTCGCCTAGGCATCTTGGGCTCTTTGCGTCAGTCGACCACTACCATGCCCAACTGCTGAGGCTTGTAGCCAGACCTTGTTGGTGTCGAAGGAGAGACTGCTATCTGTCGGAGCCATGTAGAACGGGGACGGCCATTCCCACCCCTCCAACCGGTCTATGGGATACCGTTGTTACGCACAGCAGATTTTGACATTATCTGGCGAGCCGGTACTTCCTGGTCCAGCCGAACCACGTGACTAAACATAGACAGACGATGGCCGGGCAGAGTGTCCGAGAGGATGGAAGACTCGACATTACGGACAAGATCGAACCATTGGATACCGCGGATGTGTCGCAGGTTGTGCATGTGAAAATCATGGAGTCTTGGTGTATCCTGTTTAAGCAGGGTCCACGTTTCTGAACCATACAGGATAACAGGAATCACATACGTCTGATAAATACAAATTTTGGATCAGAGAGAGAGTCTACCATTATACCACACCCGGCGAAGGTCGTTTATGGCGTAAGCAGGAAGACCCAACCGCCTTAACATGCCAGGCGCACTGCGTCCATCGGAGAAAAAAGAACTCCCCAGGTGTGTGAATTCATTGGTGCACTCCACCGTGTGACCATTGGCCAACAATGCTGTGAGGACCAGTGTCGGAACAAATGTTATTAATTAATTTTCGTCTGGGCCCAAGATATTGATAGACCCAGGTTCGATGTTTTGAGATCCAGTTTCTCCAGAGACTGTTGCAGCCCCACATTGTCTGGGCCGACTAGGACTACGTCATCAGCATTGGCGAGGTCTGTGATGCGTGTTTGGTCCACGACAAAGCCCAGATGGTGGGAGTCAAGGCGGTGTATAATCCAGTCGATGGCTCGACAGAAAAGGTTAAGGACAAGGACCCGGCCCTGCCTGACCCCCAAAGATGTTGGGAACCCGTCCGAGAGAGTCCCACCTAGGCGGACTATAGCTCAGGTGTCCGTGTGTAGCTCCCTTATCAAGGTCAGCAGTGGAGCAGGAAAGCATATGCCTTGCTTTCTAGAGAACGGACATATCGACCGAATTGAATGCAGCCTTTAGATCTGCATACGCAGCGCAGAGGGGGCGGTTGAATGTATGATGCAGCTTAGCCAGGAGCCGGAGAGCGAGAATGTCATGCACAGTTGATCTACTCGGGGTGAAACCACACTCATGTGGACGAAATTTTACCCTCCGGAGTGGCTTGAGCCGGACCAGCAGCACATGTGCAAATACCTTGCCTGCGACTGAGACCAGTGTGATTGGCCTACAGTTGTTGCAGCCCTTACGGATTCCCTTGCCTTTGTATAGGGCAACAACTATTCCTCCTGTTCTCCAGACTTGTAAAAAGTGCTGAAGTGCATAGCTGATGGGGTCCATGGTGTACTTAAATGGTTCTGGCGGAAAATGGTCCGGACCTACAGCGCGCCCATTTTTAAACCTCCGAATGGCGGTTTGGACTTCTGTCAATGTTGAAGGGTCGATGCACATCTCCGCGTTATGGGGAGTATCCACACATTCCGAATCCAGGTCGGGGCAAGCCGTTGCTGGAGGATATAAATATTCGAGGCGTGTTCAAATTAAGCCGGACCTAACTGCAGCAAGTGAACATACGTACGATGCGCTTGATGACGTCAATTCTGGTGTAACCAACACATACTAACCGTCAAGTTTGCAAAATCTCATTATCTCCGCATCATAGTTTCCTCAGCAAACAGTTGAAAACATGGCGGGTATTCAACGGATTCCGTCCAGAGTTGATCAGCGATCGCTGATTCTTTTTCTATCAGCTGATGGATGTCGACCAGTTGACATTCGGGTCACCATACACTGACTGCATTCTGCGATGAATGTTAACTGGTCGACATCCTTCAGCTGTTAGAAACCGAATCACCGCTCGCTGATCAACTGGTCGACATCCTTCAGCTGTTAGAAACCGAATCAGCGATCGCTGATCAACTATGGATGGATTCCGTATCACACCCGCCATGTTTTCAACGGTCTGCTGAGGAAACTACGAGTCGGGGGATAATGAAATTTTGCAAACTTGACGGGTTATATGAGATGTTTATTGGGCCAAAGGGTAGGAGCCCATAGGTCTTTGGATCAATAACCAACCAACCAACCAACTGTATGTGCTGTTTACATCAGAAATGACGTCAGCAGGCCCATCGTACGTATGTTCACTTGGTACAGTTTGGTCCGGTTTCATTTGAACACACCTCTTATATATACTTCTCTCTATCTTTCTCCTGCAAATCTTGCTAACACTCTGTTCACTCACTTCTTATAGCTTGCTCTCATTGCTGTTTAGAATGCTGAACTTGATCTGACTGTTCTGTTCTTACCTTCGACAGTCTCCTGATATTATTTCCGTGTCACCCCCATTTCCTCCCTCTCCACACATTCTCATTGACGAGGTACATGTTTTTGTCAGTCGTAATTTGCTGCTGTTACGTCAGAACTAGTCCACCACTTGTCTACTCATCGTACGCTGACCATTATTCAGTCTCAGTGTGGCTGTTGTTTTAGGGAAGGTTGTAGATGGCCGTAACCCTCATAAGATGACAACTCGTGAGGCCAGGTTTGGGTAGGTTTATGTTCGTTGTCACGAGAGGTTTCCTGGACAATGTTTGACACCTCACGCCAAGCACTCGTCCGTGAAGTGGAGCTTTGATGAGCTTAACATTGAGTGCGTGTACCCACACAAGGGGGGTGGGGAGGAGGAGATCAAACAAGATGAGCTGGATGCATACATTTGTGACATGACGCCTAAAGTAGCCAACGATCGGCCTTACACAGCAAACAACGTATTTGCGACAAGTGTCTTTCTCAAAGAAACTCCAAGATAGTACTCGTCACGTCCTACGCACTTCAGATCTGAATCTAACGCCTCTCTAACGACTTGCTATACAGAGCCCTATCAGGACTGAGATGATTGTAAAACCCAATAAAGGTTTTATTGATGTAAGTTGGTATCTGTTTTTACAGCATTATAATTTAAAAGGAAGAACAGAAGTAGAAATATAGAAATGGATTAGGAAGCTAGTCTTTCGATATGTTAATGCGTGGTTAACATGTGTTTGCGTCACTGCGCTTGGCGAGTCTCAGTAAGGTATTTTTTTAGGGTAAGGTCACGATGACTACACATAAAGAATACCTCTGTCCATCTTTCTCCCGACCTTTTTTTCCTGTCAGCTGTATTACTCTTTCCTGCCAGCAAATCCTGTTATCTCACATTGTTTCTTATAACAGCTCGTTCGAGATACTTGGAATGCCAAAACAACATACGCTATCATATGTAAATAACGAATGCGGAGATTCAGTGGGCAGGCATGGGCAATGTAAGGACTGTGGGCCGCATCTGGCCCCCGTCTTGATATTATCTGGCACGCGAGGACTTTTTTCAAATTTCACTGAATCTGGCCAGCTAGGCACCGGGGGACTTTAACGTTTTTAACAGTAGTCGAAAGTCGAAAAGGGGAAACAGTTACATAGCCTGATTCTATCAACTCTCGGGAATTACATTCGTAACAAATAAATAATAGTGAGTTAATATTAATTGTCTCATGAGTCGCATATCTTTACTCGATGTTGGCCTCACATTTGACGTCTGTTGAATGTTAACATTTTACATCTGTCGAGTGTTAACATTTTACGTCTGTTAGGTGTAAACATTTGACGTCTGTTGAGTGTAAACATTTGACGTCTGTTGAGTATAAACATTTGACATCTTTGAGTATAAACATTTCACGTTTGTTGAGTGAAACATTTAAACTTTACAAGGCAACGCAATCTAAAGTTAGTTGAGGCCAAAACTGAAAAAGTTCCAGCAAGAAAGGCACAAACCGTCCAATATTGTAGTCTTCACAAAAACCGTCCGATATTGTAGTCTTCACAAAAACCGTCCGATATTGTAGTCTTCACAAAAACCGTCCAATATTATAGTCTTCACAAAAACCGTCCTTCTTCTTCTTCTTCATCGTACGCAGTCAGACAGTAACCATTATTTTTTCGAAAAAAGCGGTGATCATCCTGAGGCTGTCGACACTGCCATAGAGTTTGTCTTGTGGTTCCACTCGCGATGGCCACATCTGCTCTCTCTGATCCTCGAATGTCGAGCAGTTCTGCAGCAGATGCTCAGCGGTCATTTTTCCGGTATCACACGGGCATTCGTCGGTACCACCTATCTTCAATTTGTTGGATAGGTGTACCTCAGTCCATTGTGGCCAGTGCGAAGTTTGAAGACAACGACCTGCTCTCTTCTGTTCAACTGGTAATAGGCATCCTATTTGGTGTAGCCAGTATGTTCAGTTTCCCATTTGGTCATGTATCTAGCTTTAATAAGCCGTTTTGACTCTTTGTACGTCAAACTAGTATCTGTTTGTGGTAGTCTTGCACCTTCCTTTGCCAGTCTGTCTGCCTTCTCGTTGCCTTGGATGTTGCAGTGTGGACGAGTATATCTACCTTGGACATCTGCTCAGCATGCATAACGACTTGAGTCCAGAGTTGACAAGACGTGGACTACATCTACCTTGGACGTCTGCTCAGCATGCATAACTACTTGAGTCCAGAGTTGACAAGACGTGGACCAGTACATCTACCTTGGACGTCTGCTCAGCATGCATAACTACTTGAGTCCAGAGTTGACAAGACGTGGACCAGTACATCTACCTTGGACGTCTGCTCAGCATGCATAACTACTTGAGTCCAGAGTTGACAAGATGTGGACCAGTACATCTACCTTGGACGTCTGCTCAACATGCATAACGACTTGAGTCCAGAGTTGACAAGACGACTTCGCGAGGGGTGGGAGGCTTTCTTTCCGATAAAGCCAGTACTGGACAACATCCACGACCAGAGCCTGCACACTTCTCTCTTCCACTCCACAGTACTACCTGCAATATGAGGCGGATACATGAATACTAGGGACCCAAGCCTTACTTGAGAAACGCATGGCCGGCCGGCCTCACGCTTCATAGTCAGCGCACAAAAGATCATCATAACCAAATGTCTGTCAATTGTGTCTGATGGAAGATCCGTTATTTATGCAGACAAGACGAAACATCGCTGGGTTGGGTATATACTGCAAAGATCGTACGATCAATGGAACACAGTGACAGCAATATGGTATACCACATACAAGAAACAACCACGGGGGTGACCACCAACACATTGGACCGATTCCCTTACATTCCACAAAAACATTCACAATGTCAGATGGGCGACTAATTGTCCACTGGTCCACCGTTGGAAGACAAGCTGGGACCCCCAACGGTGTAACCACCGCTGGAAGAGAAGCTGAGACCCCCAACGGTGTAACCACCGCTGGAAGAGAAGCTGGGACCCCCAACGGTGTACCCACCGCTGGAAGAGAAGCTGGGACCCCCAACGGTGTAACCACCGCTGGAAGAGAAGCTCGGACCCCCAACGGTGTAACCACCGCTGGAAGAGAAGCTCGGACCCCCAACGGTGTAACCACCGCTGCAGGGAAGGGCGTCCAGTAATCCAGCAGTAACAAGTCAAATAATTAGAAATATCTTTAAATTTACAAGAAGTCAAACAGATTAAGTAGCTTTAAACTGATGATAACATGAGATGGTGTTGCCTGAGGATACATTTAACATTCGCTATCCAACCTGCGCTCTTGGTAAAGCTGTACTTGCCTAGCCAAGGGTTTGTGATCTTGCCTTACCATCCAATTGGACGCGCTTCAAATCGTTGTTGTGCTCTGTTCCACTGACCGAGCATATTGTGTATTTTTTCATGGTATTAACGCTTCTGCCAGTTGACCCATATGTATATGGGTACCTAACGAAGTGATCGAGAAATGTCGAAGCTCCTTGGGAGCTGCGATGTTCGTGCTCTGTTGTAGGTCACTGTCTGAACATAAAAGTGGTGTCCCTGTGCAATGAAGTTGGTTCTATGACTTATGTTCCATTCTTGTTTCAATAATGAAGATACATTTTATGTGTGCAGGATATCATCGGTGAAAGTCTGAAATATGTTTTTCTGAAACGGCGTCTTCTGTGAGGATCTTCTGTCTGACTGTTGTAGTAGTGAAGAGATGTTTTATTATTTACATTTGTTGATTCTGAAATTTTGTATTACAGATAAGCATACGTCTATGATTTCCGTGTCCTGACAAAGGCCTTGCTTGCTAATACACAGACTATTACTGTCTTATAGTTGAGACCTGTGAGACTGGAGGCTACGGAAGAATGCCGGATTCAGCCGGAAACAAGACAACAATAGCACAGCTTTAGCTAAGCCTGACTGGCTGTCAAGTACAGGACAGCCAGCAACCAATGAAATGACACCGGATCAGCGTGGAAACTGACCAGTTACTGAACATTTCACGCTAGGTAGTGCCAGGAGAAGACGGCAGTTGATATAGGCTTAGTGGAGGAATGCGCTACATGCACATACACACCGAGATTCAGCGCCTCCGAAATCCAATGCAACTTCCCTCGGCGCCTATAGTTGGTCAGAGATAAAGAAAACAGCAGGCGCGTTAACATGTCTATGACTACAATCCCCATTTTGCTGTACATGTTTCGTCTATATAAAGACGCTATTTATCATTATTGTTTTGTATGCCCACAATGAGTATGTTTACTATTGTGTGAGCCCTGAAAAGAGTATTAAGTTCAGCGGGTAGATCAGCTACCACTGGTTGCAAATACCATACCTTATTTTTATTACACAAATTAGAAGAAGCTGTGGACAAGATAGATAGATGACATAACAGAAATCACACATCAACATTGGCTAACTACGACTCCTACAAAACTGTTATTCTTTGACAGGCAACGTCCTTCTCCCATGATGCTAAACGACACGTGAGCCATGTAGGCATGTACAAACATATGCAAAACAAGTGTGAAACCACATTAACGTCTTTTATATAAGCTGAGAACAATGCATGTTTCTCCTCATCTGCCGACTAGATAATTGTTCATTGTACATACTATATTTGATTCTTCTCTTGACTAAAGTGTTTGTGGAGATTAATAGTGCTGTTAACTGGTTGATATTGGAATTTGTTTAATAAAATTATGTTACAAAAAATACAGTGTAATATGCACTTTACTTTAATTAAACGGGGATAAATAAACCGGAGCTATAGCTGGCCCTTGGCAGTAATATTACCTCACGACAAATAGCGGCCATTTAGAGTTTAGATGATCTAGGTGACAGAATTGATATTGAGTTAGAGAAAAACATGTTTAATTTGATAGGAAACTAATTTGCTGAAATATGATCGTAGCTGACTGAAGAGAGTTTACAAAAAAACAGTGACTGTGTGTGTCATATCTCTTCCAATAAACATTCAATGGCGGAGTATCTTTGTGGCATAATTCCAACTATAAGGGAAAATATTATCGGAGACATTTTAAATCAGTACATTTTTGTCAATTTGTTGTAAAGAGTCCCGATTGGATACAACGTCAATGTGAGAAATAATTCCAATTAATTGTGTAATTATTTTACATTTCGTTTTGTAATTTTGTTACAAAATAATTACATTGAAAACAATAATTGGTGAAACCTGTACTAACTTTCCAGATAGTCGATGTACAGGTTCAACTTATTGACTAAGGCATCCATCCACCTCTCTTCGTCTTACCTCCCAGTCGGTTTCATTTGACTGTCCAACAATCACACACTTACACATCGTTCTCACGTGCCCGGTGTATGAGACCCTTCCATTGCACTTTTCTTGGGCTGGCCTCTAATAATAATGTTCGTTTAGGCGTCTGAGGTCCGATGCGTCGGTCGCCACATCCATGACCCACTGCTACGGGGTGGTTCCAGGCCTCGTCCAGGGCGGAGGTGGAGGTTGATATACGCTGGAGCCACGCTGTACCGGGACGGTCTCTTCTGCGCCAAGAAACTTGGCGCCGGTCAAGTGTTTCTGAGATTGGGTGGAGGCCTGTTTTAGCAGAGACCTTCACGTTGTGCATGTAGTCTTGCCAAGGGATGCCCAGGATACGCCGCTGGTTGCGCATGTGAACGGCATCTAGTCTCATCGTGTCATGCAGTATCCGTTCTTGTATTATATATGAGCCAGATCGTATTTCCCATTCCGTCTCTCACATTGGATCGGTTGCCATGACAACTCAGACCTAATTTCCTGGCTTTACAGCCACATTGGACAAACTTGCCAGGGCCCTGGCTTGTTGCTTTGTAGTCCAGAAGTTTATTTGACGGGCTTAAATGCTTTCAGCTCTCTGAGCCTATCAGAGAAAATTAAACTAAAAGGCAATGGTCGCCTAGTGACTAAATTGGAAATTGAACAAAAACAATCTGCATGTAAGAGCCTAGTGTCCAGGCACACGTGACGCGTCTATATATGACATGATTTCCTGGTTGTCTTGGTGCCACGAGAAACTAGCTCTGTTCTGTTTCGCATGTTTACTGTTTATATGTGATAATAAATGAACAAAAGAAGTGGTGTGTAGTCTAAAACCTCTTCAGAAGAGAAATAAAAGTATCCAAAAAACAAAAACAAATTAACATAAATACAATGTCGCGAGTTTTCATATTTTCTGAAAATATAACATTGCAGTAAGTTTACATAGAAGTCTATTGAACTCCAAATAGGGTTGGTAACATAAATTGTTGTAACTTACATATGTGTAACATACATTGATGTAACATACATTTATGTAACATACATTGCTAAATAAACGTTTCTCAGTGCTCGAAGTTCGATTTCACGTTTATGGTCTAGCTTCTCCAGAATAAAATGTATGCACCGCTTCATCCTACTTCTATTATCACATATACCGCTTCATCTCGCCACGAAGACTTGATTGAGATCTCACAAATGTCTTCCAGAAATGCTTCCACCAGTTGAAGCACCACTGGATGAAGTGTGTCAACTTAGAAGTGAGCTATTTCGAAAATCTTCTTCTTTGTTCGTTCTCAAACTCCCGCTACAAAGCCCTGACCGTTCTCAAACTCCCGCTACCAAGCCCTGACCGTTCTCAAACTCCCGCTACCAAGCCCTGACCGTTCTCAAACTCCCGCTACCAAGCCCTGACCGTTCTCAAACTCCCGCTACCAAGCCCTGACCGTTCTCATTCTCTCGCTACCAAGTCCAGAAGGTTCTCAATATCCCACTACTAGCCCCTGACCGTTCTCAATCTCCCGCTACCAAGCCCTAAATGTTCTCAATCTCTCGCTACCAAGCCCTGGAGGTTCTCAATCTCCCGCTTCCAAGCCCTGACCATTCTCAATCTCCCGCTACCAAGCCCTGATCATTCTCAAACTCCCGCTACCAAGCCCTAAATGATCTCAATCTCTCGCTACCAAGCCCTGGCCGTTCTCAATCTCCCGCTACCAAGCCCTGATCATTCTCAAACTCCCGCTACCAAGCCCTAAATGATCTCAATCTCTCGCTACCAAGCCCTGGCCGTTCTCAATCTCTCGCTACGAAGCCCTGTTGGTTTTCAATCTCCAGCTACCAAGCACTGACAGTTCTGAGAATGAGCTCTGAGAATGAGCCCCGAGAATGGCCTAGCAGGTAGCCGGATGCCGTCCTGAGAATGGAATGTTTACAGCTTTACTGTGACCAGCCTTACCTGTAGGTCCGACACATCTGACTTCAGCAGGCATTTGTGACTGCCGGGTTAGCCTTTCCTCTTCTGTCCCTTCTCCTTAGCCAGTCTGCTCTGTTGCAGCCTTTTATCAAATATCACCGCGTGGAAGTGTACAAGAATCTAAGTAGCTCTGGTTGGCTGGCCATGTTGCTAGCAATCAGCTATGGGTCGCTGACCACTGCAGCTCATTATTGTTCAGGGTCTTGATCACTGACTAGGTGCTGAACTGACTAGGTCAGTTATTTTATTTTCCAGTGCCGATACGATTTGATCATCCCTCGTAAATCTTGTGTTTCTAACACTCACTCATGCATCTCATTCATTGTTTTCTCAGTTATTCACACATACTTTCTATTTTTCTTTTTAATTTTCTTTTGCTATATTTCTCTATTCTGCAAGGCACAATGTTTCTATTTTGCGCCTGTCGGCCCAGTGCATCCGAGTTCGGCATACATTTTTATGTAACGATCTGTTTCCTCCTGGCTTTTCTAAGGGTTTAATTCCCCGGGGTAACGCTGTGACTGGGGAAACACAGAACTTTCGGGTTGAGAGGTGTGTCACTAACAGCTAGACCACGCCGTCCCTTTACTTTGCTCTGTCACTCCCGCATTCTTAACTTAGATTTTGTTTTCTTCATTCACGCACGCACGCACACACACACACACTCACACACACACACACACACACATACACGAAGGCACATACGCACCACCACTCACCCACACCTACGCCCATCCCCCCACACACACTCAAAACCCGCCAAACTACCCAACCAATGCACACACACACACACGCAACACCCACCAACACACACACACTCCAAACCACCCAACCACCCACCAACCCACACACATACTTTAAACTCCCTAAACTACCCAACCAACACACAAATACACCCTCCCCCCCCCATCCCCCAAACCCACTCACCCACACACACACATCGACGCACCTATTTGTCTCTCCTTAATTCACGTGTACCATAATGACTGTCACAAATTCACACATACCATTCACGTGTACCATAATGACTGTCACACATTCACACATACCATTCCCGTGTACCATAATGACTGTCACACATTCACACATACCATTCCCGTGTACCATAATGACTGTCACACATTCACACATACCATTCACGTGTACCATAATGACTGTCACACATTCACACATACCATTCTAACGGGAAAGAAAGACTAACCTCTGGTCAGGCAGCTCGTAAACCTTCCTATGAAACGGTATGTTTTCATGGCAGCCCGGCTAAAAAAGGTGAGGTATCGACGTGATCTCCAAAGTAGTGAGCGACACGCAGATGAAGTCAAGCATAGCACAACGGCCTGGACGACCTTCGTCAGCACGCTCGGTATGTGAGGAAATCTACGACAACTCGCCACTTAATGTCCTTTAAAAAATAAGACTAAATCTATTCATTGTGGGCATTCAACATCAACAACCATTCGTCCCTACTACTTTCACATATACCTTTATGTCTCTCATACATTCACATATACCTTTATGTTTCTCATACATTCACATATACCTTTATGTCTCTCATACATTCACATATACCTTTATGTCTTTCATACATTCACATAAACCTTTATGTTTCTCATACATTCACATATACCTTTATGTCTCTCATACATTCACATATACCTTTATGTCTCTCATACATTCACATATACCTTTAAGTCTCTCATACATTCACATATACCTTTATGTCTCTCATACATTCACATATACCTTTAAGTCTCTCATACATCCACATATACCTTTAAGTCTCTCATACATCCACATATACCTGTATGTCTCTCATACATTCACATATATCCTTAAATGTCTCTTGAATTCTTACATTTTCATATATTTGTCTCAGCCACCCACACCCTCTCAAGCACCACTGTGTTTGCCTCACATTTACCTCTTTCTCTTTAACTTTCACACATACATCTCTTTGTTTGCCAAACATTCACACACATAATACAAATACCTACTCTCTGTCACCCATACTGAAACATTTTTCAGAGCAAGACTAGTTTATACACACCAGCTGTTCTCGTGCCAGCTCGTGCCGCACGCACCTGCCACACATCAAGCAGAACATCACCACTCCATCAAGTACGCTCACTGTGTTTTCACGACATTTGCTTCACAGAGGTCACGTGGTCAGTTCTCGGACGGCATGACCTTTCATTTTAAAACGATTTGAAACATGTTCAGAATTAGCCATGGCTTGGGGATGCTGAAAGAGACATTTTTTGTCTACTTCCCTGAGAGAAAAAAGACAATATGAACCTCGGTTTCCCTTCAAACTCAAATTCTTTAAAGGACCACCCAGATCATCCTTGCCACAACCACAGCCACCCACATCCTCTCAACCACCACCTTTTTGCTGTCCTTAAGTTCATCCCTTCTTGTTAAGCGATTATCTTCATGTATTTATTGATTTGCCTTAAATAATCACAGATGTGGTCGACTATTGGTTTTATATACCATGTGGGAAGAAAGACAAACGTCAGGTTCAGGCAAAACATACTAGACAAGATCATCACCTTCGCTTCCTCGTAGTCCTTCCTGGAAACGGGTTGTTTTCATGGCAGCCTGGCCAACCAGGTGAGGGATCGACGTGATCCCTGTAGTAGTGAGCAACACGCACAGGAAGCCAAGCATAGCACAACCACCTAGAGGCTCCGGTTCACCTTCATCCGCACGCTCGGCATGTGAGGACACCTACTGCAACCCGTCACTTAACGTCTTTAGTATGTCGCACACAAGAGTAACCTACTCATTACGGACATTGTAAACAATAACAACAGATACGACGCATAATGTGTGCAGTCAAACTGTGCATGGTCGAGGCCTATGTTTCTCTCTAGATTAGCATGTCTCAATATCAAGTCTTTTATGCAACGGTCAGGAGTTGAAGATCTCATGTCAATAGACTTATTATATCTTCACATGATAGGGCCTAATTGTGATCACTAATTTGTAATGTGCAGATGCTATAGGCAATGTTCTACTAAACTGCATGTCAGATACAATTGATTTTTCGCATCCTGCCTTAGAATATTCATGACGCAAAAAATTGATATTTTTTAGTCTATAAATGTAAAGACATTTGGACATCGGCGAATTATTTTGATCCTCTAAAACCTTGCAAAGAAGTGGCATTAAATTTAAGATTTTACAGTACGCAACTTAATTTCTCGTCGCATTTTGTTCATTGGCGTATCTACTTAATATCTGGATAGATCAATTGATTGTTTGTGTTGCCATTTATATACAATCGAAAAAATGCATGCCAATATGAAACAGTTAGTAAAGCCCTTCGGTCACCATTAGACCCCAACATTGTATCAACTGCGCAGCTAATTTTATGTTGCTCAAAGCGATTGAATATTGAAATGTATTTGTTGTCATTGTATGGACACTTAATTGTTTTGATATACATATACTAATTCATTCAAGTACGCTAATCAGTATGTTCACAAAAGACGATTTTAATCAGTCCGAATCTGTCGATTCAAAGGGTTGTTAATCGTTACTGGATGGACAAATTGTAATCTATCTCGTTGCCAGTACTGTTTTTCTTACCGGGGCACATGTTCAACACACTTCTTCCAGAACTGAATGTCTATTTTTGAAAAGTGCTCACGTGTCAGCACTTCAACATCACACATTTTAAATGTCCTGTTATGTTCGGCAACTTGTCCTTTGAATTTAACCCACACAAGCTCTATAGGGTTTAGATGCCTATGATATGCAGGTAGTCACAGATAAATGTGACCGTACTCTTCAATGATTTTGTCAATATGATATCCCTTCGTCTTATTTGTCTTCCTCACAAGCTGTAACAACCTGGGCTTTAAATACATGTTGTCAAATTCGCTTTTTCTTTTTCTTTGCTAGCGTGTCCTATAATGAGCTTTTTTATTTGATGCAGTTGGTACTTTGTCTTCCTCTGATTCTTGTGATAGAACGCATTATCCATTACATGGCATGACAGCTCTAACCAGAATTGGAAGCAGATCATTCGTGAGCCAGTGCCTGGACATTTTTTCATTCATCTCAGTGTGGTAGTCTCTACCGTCGGTACTTTTTGATTGGAAAATAAGTTCAGCGATATGGACAAGTCCTTTTTCATTGCTTCGGGCATACGTTAGTATAATGCGCTACCCTTTGCTGCTTGGAATTTGTCTTTTCTGTTCACCGTCAACTGATTGCCATTCTGTACCATAGGTTTGGTAAGCATTGACCCAGGATTCGTCCAAGTATACAAGTTATAATTATGTCTAATTCAGTGAGGTTCCTATTAATGTAGCTTAATGAATACATTTTTCAAAATGCATCATATTTCTTAGACAAATAAATATTTACTTAACGTTCCAAATCATTTGGACTTGACATGCAGTTTTGTAGAAAATTGCTTCGGACCCTGTTTTTGAATTAAACTACGAACTATAATCAAAATACCATTCGTTCTCTAGATTTGACTCAATGAGAAAACTTTATATCTTTGTAGACCGACAAGTGTCAAATGTCAAATATGTTTTCAATTTTTGTTGATTACTCTCACAACTAACTTTCATGAACTATCAACGTTCCATAGTACTTACTTCACTTATACCATGTACGCACACATGGATGCAACATTTCGCACGTCACTTGCGATCAGAATAACATCTTCCATTGCACTTTAAATAAATTAACGGCAACGGCGATAATGGAGTCTCAACATGTGACCACCAAGCTTGGAGATACAGGTTTTTGATTGCATCTAATATGTAAGTGTTTCATTGTATCTTCAATGAAAGCGTTTCATTGTATCTTCAATGTAAGTGTTTGATTGTATCTTCAATGTAAGTGTTTCATTGTATCTTCAATGTAAGTGTTTGATTGTATCTTCAATGTAAGTGTTTGATTGTATCTTCAATGTAAGTGTTTGATTATATCTTCAATATAAGTGTTTCATTGTATCTTCAATGAAAGCGTTTCATTGTATCTTCAATGTAAGTGTTTGATTGTATCTTCAATGTAAGGGTTTCATTGTATCTTCAATGTAAGTGTTTGATTGTATCTTCAATGTAAGTGTTTGATTATATCTTCAATGTAAGTGTTTGATTGTATCTTCAATGTAAGGGTTTCATTGTAACTTCAATGTAACTGTTTGATTGTATCTTAAAGACACAATTAGACTTATTATTACAGGTGCATGGGTTAAGGTCGGATGGGAAGAGAGGGCAGGCTATGTGAAGCATGTGAGAGTTGCAGGTGAGGAGTGCAGGTGAGGGATTCAGGTGAGGGGTACAGGTGAGGGGTACAGGTGAGGGGTACAGGTGATGGGTACAGGTGAGGAGTGCAAGTGAGGGTTACAGGTGAGGGGTGGAAGTGAGGGGTGCAGGTGAGGGTTATAGGTGAGGGTTGCAGGTGAGGGGTACAGGTTAGTGGTACAGGTGAGGTGTGCATGTGAGGGGTACAGGTGAGGGGTGCAAGTGAGGGTTACAGGTGAGTGTTTAAAGTAAGAGGTGCAGGTGAGGGTTATATGTGAGGGTTGAAGGTGAGGGGTGCAGGTGAGGGTTATATGTGAGGGGTGCACGTGAAGAGAGCACATGAGGGGTGCAGGTGAGGGGTGTAGCTGAGGGTTACAGGTTATGGGTGCAGGTGAACGGTGGAGATGAGGATGAACGTAAGAGGTGCAGGTGAGGCTGCACATGAGGCACGCAGAAAGCGGGTGATACTTTAATTGCTCAACTGCTGTTCTGTCGTTCAGTTAACATGCAGATCTTCTGCTAGTACAAAATAATGGTCAAATGACTAAGTTAATACTGTACGGTTTTAGATGATTTGGCTCTGAGACACAATATACCAGTTACCAGCAACCATATTACGGGTTGCAGTCAGCAACAAGTCACCCTTCCCGTTTTTCCCTTCACCAAGTCAGCAGCGATTTATCGTTCAGTTACTTTCTCACTGGTTCATGATTTTCACTTCGGCTTCTATAGTCCTTCACCCAATTGTCCTAGTTAGACCCCTCTTTCACATGCACTTACCGGTTTATAATATGACTGTTCTCTTTTTAAGATATGACCGATTCAATTCCAACTTCGACATATTATGTGCATGTTGAAGATCTCCATAGTTGCCCCTGACAAGCAGTTCTGTGCCTTGGTTATATGGACATTATAATCTGGAATAAGACGAGAGGTCACTTTATTTGTCAGTTTATCTAAGATATATTGAAGCAGTTATAAAAGAAGACGGAATAATTGCCACATGAAAACAAATATGTTTCGTAAGTTAAGGCAGACTATTATGAGAGTGGAAACATATTTAGCTCAGTTATCGGAGAATCAACATCATTACACACGATCCCATACGTGTTTGGAGAATCTCAGCACAATGTTACACTCCGTAGCTCGGGCGAGCATCCCGTAATAGATTGGATATATTTTAAACACAATTTTGAATTTTGCGGCCGTTAATGATTTCCGCCCTAGGGATTTTTAACATGCGCGAAATAGCACACGGACGTTCAATCTCTACTACCTAGAAAACCGGGGAAATAACAGAAAGTCCACGTGCAAAAATCCCAGTATCCACCGTGATTTGAACTCGCGACCTCCAGCATCCGATGTTTTACCTCGAGACCACTCAATGACCACAAAATGTGTACTAATGTACGCGTCTTTGACAATGTAACTAATACTGTTTCTCTTAAAAACAAATCATGGACAATAAAAACACATCTAATAATCTCATGCAGCATCACAAATGTGATTGCTGATAATAATGCCACGGATAAAAAACAAAACAAACAACACATGCTGAAACTTTATCAGCTAACAATTTAAAAAGATCACTGCAGGCTACAAATGGTATGATCATAGACTGACAATCAAGTGCCGGGTAAACCATTCATCAAAAGAACTGATCAATCTTGTACATAGAACAGCAGGCGGAACAACTGAGACCTCTTACTCACATTGCTAGGACAACAGGAAGACATGTCTGTAGAACGCTGAAATACTGAAAGGACAGATGGCCGTGGCGTGAATCGATCAGGAGAGTCAACAAACTGGACACTTTCTGACAGGCTCCCATGTCGGTCCGCGTGCCAATCCTCATCATGCGCACACATTCTTCTCGGCTGGGACCAACTTAGATATTGCTGCCCATTGGGATAACACTTACCGGCAGTAGCAATGCTTTCTCTTGTTTCATCTTCTTGGGGTGGAGATGGCGCTGTTGTCATTATAATGTCAAAATACGTGAATCATCAGTTGGTTTATCCTGGACAATTCTGAATATGTCATTGTGTTCACAGTATCATCCTCATACACGTGCTATCATTACCTAAACTTGATATTTATATCATTAACTAAACTTGATATTTATATAATTCCCTAAACTTGATAATTATATTATGACCTAATATCCGTATATTGTACTATACAAGCCTTTCGATTGTGTGCGACACGAAACGATATGGGAAATCTTGACGGACATGGCTGGCTTTCGCGATTCGACTGAACGAATAAAAGTTTCAGGAGCGACAAGCAGCGGTCAGAATAGCTCGATTGGACTTGTTGGAGGTGCACTGAAGTACGACAAGGATACATACTCTGCTCTTATCTGTTCAATATTTGTACATAAAACATAATGAGAAATGTCAAGAATGAAAACGATCCTGAAAGATTTGACCCGTTCAGTCGGCGCTTATGGAAGATCAGAACTGAGATATACATTTATAGTCTTCAGGACAGCTGTGGGCTGGGTCAGGTGATCTTGTCGGTGAAGTGAGATAGAGATGAATACAATCCATTTATAAACACCGGCAAGACTAACACAATGAGCACTGACAAGGCGAAAACCAGACCTAAAGTTATCTTCAGGTCAGGTCATACCGTAACCAATGAGGTCGTTATGGCACACATTAAGACATCCTCACAACTCTACGCCAGCCTCGTCTGTCAACGACCGCTGTCTGCGCCTCTTCTGATCTGAGATCGGTCCATTCTTTTATGTTGTCCTCCCACTTCTATTTGGAACTGCCTCTTCGTCGTCTGCCTTCCACCGTCTGCCTTCCACCGTCTGCCTTCCACCGTCTGCCTTGCACCGTCTGCCTTCCACCGTCTGCCTTCCACCGTCTGCCTTCCACCGTCTGCCTTGCACCGTCTGCCTTCCACCGTCTGCCTTCCACCGTCCGTGCAGGATCGTATTTGCAAGACTATTTGATCTTGATGTGACCGTACAAAACGAGTTTCTTTCTTTTGACAGTTGCCAATAGGTCTTCAAAAGACCCTATTGCTGTTGTAATTATATCTCGTGTTTCCTCATTTGTAACTCCATCTTTGAACAATACGTTTAAAAGTCTTCGGAAACATCCCATCTCCAAGGCCTGTATCCTTCGCTAAAGGTCAGCTGTTACTGTCCATATCTCACAAGCATAAAGAAATATTGACAGGACCAATGTACGCATTAATCTGATTTTCGTGTATAGGAGGGTTATTTAACGGTCGTAAAACGGGAGGCCTAGTCAAAAAACCGTTTATCTTGCCAAATTATGTTAAGCCGTGAAAGTGCCCTATTGCCTGGGCTATTCTGGCCAACACCTCTCATTTTGTTCCATCATCACTGACAGATATTTAAGACGGTCAACTACTTCGAATTCCTGGTCATTAGCTTTTATCCTACTGTTGAAAGATCTCGGCGTTGTTGTTCATCCATTTTGTCTTTCCAGCGTTTATCTTCATATCATAGCCAAGAGCTGTTTCATCGAGACTTCTGACCCATTCCTGGAGTTCTGCTTCTGACTCCACCAACCCGTCGATGTCATCTGCAAAACGAAGGTTGGTAATTGTTCAGCCCTCCTATCTTGACAGTACAAACGTGACCTCCAAGTGTCTCACTCTTAATTCCTTCAAAGGAATAAATTGAAAAAAGTTGGAGAAAGTGTACAAACCCTGTCTCACGCCAACTGATGTGCGAAACCAGTCCCTCCTCCTCCCGTTCACAAGAACTGCGTTGGACGCCTTGTCTTAATATTTTATATTTCCGTAGATTGTATACATACTCGTGGTTGCCCATAGTGTTTTATGCCATACCAGGCTAGCACCGGCTTGGAGAGGAGATGGGCTCCGTCAATATACAACCGCCCAAGATTCACTCATGAAGACACAATTACAATCAACTATACCAGCTCGGTCGCAGCCCGGGCTAACAGTGACCGCGCCTGTAGTACCACACCAGGTCGGAGGTGATACGTGTGCTACTGGTGGAACCATAAAGCTGAGGAAGGACAAGCTCATAATAGGAACATGGAATGTCAGAACACTGAATCCATGTGGTAAAATCAATGAGCTAACATACGAGATGAAGAACTGCCGGTGGGACATTCTGGGTATATGCGAGGCTAGATGGAAAAACGTTGGTGAGTTTACCACGGAGGAGGTTCTACCTCAGCGGCAATGAGTACAAACATTTACATGGAGTGAGATAAAGGTAAATAAAGATACAGGCAGATACATATTGGGTTGCCGTCCAATATCCCACCGATTTACCATCTTACGGATAAAGGTAGCAGCCTTTAATATTTCGATAATACAGTGCTAGGCAAACACGACAGACTATGAAGATTGTGAAATAGAGACATTCTATGATACCCTGAACAAAGAGAGTGGTCTTTATTACATGTGATCTACGACCATCATTCACTGAGTTCCAGAACCAGGATGTATGAACATAGAACATACGCTCACTACAATTGTTAGATCTAAGCTTGTGTTCAACTTTCACCCCAATCGTTTGATCTATGCTTGTTCAAATATAGACGGGATCAAGATGCTGAGCAGCTCATGAGCTGCAGTGGTCAGCGACCCATAGCTGACTGTTGGCGTCAGGGCCAGCGAACCAGAGCTGCCAAGACCCTTCTACACCTCCACGCGGTGATCCTGGATAACAGGCTACAGCAGGACAGACTGGCTAAGGAGAAGGGATCGAAGAGGGAATGCTAACCCGGTACTCAAAAAATGCGTGCTGAAGTCGGATGTGTTGGACCAAAAGGTGCAAATATCGCAGTCAAGCTGTAAACTACGACACAACGCATTCCGTTCTCTAGACTACATTTTGCTACTTAAGCCCTTTCCGGGTTTGGTAGTGGGAGATTGAGAACGAACGAAGCCAAACCAAATATATAGCACCAGTTAAGCTCAATCGTTTGATATATGCCTGCCTGAATATAAAACTGAATCCCACCATTAATTATTGTCTTGCCAACGGTTCTTAAACTGGTGAGAATATTTGCAATTGATGTTGCAATGTTAGTGAATGACAAACAACATGTATGCCTGATTTGACCCGGCACCACGACAAAACAATACGAAACCCACGTCATAAATTTAAAAGCTATACACACACACACACACACACACACACAAACCAAACAAACACACACACAAATACATACACATACATATAAACAC